>JAHKKF010532884.1:0-20098 GCA_019740295.1 Labeo calbasu
TTTTTCTTCCACACTTTTTCCTTCCACTCAACTTTCTGTTAACATGCTTGGATACAGCACTCTGTGAACAGCCAGCTTCTTTGGCAATGAATTTTTGGCTTACCCTCCTTGTGAAGGGTGTCAATGATTGTCTTCTGGGCAACTGTCAGATCAGCAGTCTTCCAAATGATTGTGTAGCCTAGTGAACCAAACTGAGAGACCATTTTGAAGGCTCAGGAAACCTTTGCAGGTGTTTTGAGTTGATTAGCTGTTTGGCATGTCACCATATTCTAATTTGTTGAAATGGTGAATTGGTGGGTTTTTGTTAAATGTGAGCGAAAATCATCACAATTAAAAGAACCAAAGACTTAAACTACTTCAGTCTGTGTGCACTGAATTTATTTAATACACGAGTTTCACAATTTGAGTTGAATTACTGAAATAAATGAACTTTCTAACACATTCTAACATTCTAATTTATTGAGATGTACCTGTATTGTTGGCTATTGCTATAAATTTATCTGTGCTACTTACGGTTTTGTGGTCCAGGGTCACAATTAGAATCCTTATTTTTTTAGGTATAATTGAGGCCACAAAACCATGCTTGTCTAGAAACGTTTTACTCAAATTATGAAAATATTTGAATGCGAAACCACTGGCACTCGTAGAAAACATGTTTGTCTATGTATCTAAAAGAAATTATTAATGTGAAAATGTTAAAATCTGTAATACATATGAAAGCTTTTAAATCAAAGATCTTTATAAAAACCTACATTTAAATTTCTGACTGGAACTGTATATTTAGTTGCAACAGCTGCCATAAAAAGCTTTGTTTGAATCTGGAATTGTATTAGTTAAGTTAAGGCTGGAATAAACTGTTGCTTTTAATTAGTTAGATACTTACTTAGAAACTTGTGCCTTGTTGATAAGAGACTCGTGACAAATGACAACAATGTGCTCTAAAACAAGCCAAAAATACTTGTTTGATATCGTCTGTGTAGATAGTCGGAGTCTGTGAACATCATACACTACACAATATTCTGTAAAATCTGACTTTCAGCAACAAAAAAATTGTGGCAAAACTTGTTCAATATATTCTAGTTTTAAGTATGAGTAAAGTAATTGTCTTTGATCTTGTCACACCTTTTTCTCTTTTACAGGTCCAGCCATGTCAAACCCTGCATCATCATCTTCACCATCACATCTAAAATGGACTTCTAGCATTGAAACGGAAACAATGCCTACAGAGATCTATCAGAATCAGAACCAGGTACAAAATGAACAGCTCGCCAGCACAAAAGTAGAAGAGTTCTCCGACCATGCTCTTCTGGTGGACGAATCAGACATTATACATGGTCCCCAGTTACCAAACACACTGCCTCACACAGATGACTTTGAAACATCCCCTTTAAACGAATTTCCTTGTGGTGTAAAAACAGAGCCTTTTGAAAGTCCTGATTCACAGTCCACCAACACCAACACATCCGTCTACAGCCCAATACCTCATTGCACTGCTCAGTTACAAGCTCCTAACAATATTAACCACAAGTCGGATCCTAAAGCGTTCAGTGTATCGAATTCCACTGATCTAGAATTAGCTAAACGTATAAAGCTAAAGCCTAAAACCATGCATGTATCCCTCAGTAAAATAAGCCAAAATGGGTTAAAAAACAGTTGTCCTGAATCAAGCATAGCTCATGTTAACTACAACACGGCTCATCAAAACACAGACTCAAGATCAGTCAGGAACGACGCCATTAGCAGTATAACTAACGTTGTGGTCAACCCCCTACGTCACGTGGCGTTCAGCAGAGATGTCAGGCAGGGTAGGGGAAGAGGACGGGGACGAGGAAGAGTCAAAGGTCCTGGGACGCACATATGTCCACAATGTGGAAAACTATTCCCCCATCATTCACGGCTAAAGGTGCACATGCTCATTCATACAGGGGAGAAGCCGTACGTTTGCACCCAGTGCGGGAAGCGTTTCAACAACGACGGGACTCTGAGGAACCACAGCCGCGTACATCTGCAGCTCCGTCTCTTTGACTGTCCAGTGTGTGCACGTAGCTTTAAGGATGCCTACACCTGTCGAAATCACATGCGCGTGCATAATAGGTGAGGCAATAGTGTTTCTGCCTCAGCAGCCAAATTAAACAGAACTCAAGCTACAGGAAATACTCATGGAAAGGTTTCCCTGGTCGTGACATGTGCAGTCGCAGTTTTCCTGCTCCTGATCACTTCTAAAATGTGCCATGCTGGGAGAACCCCGTGGGCAGGATTGAGAGGCGCTGAACAACATAATAAGTCACATGATTATCTTCATGTCCTCAGAAAACCTTTGGAGTATAATGTTTGATGGTGTTGTTGAAATTCATTTCATGTTCCTGTCATGTAGCCTGCTATAACGCCAGTAGGATGCAACAAACAAGTGCCAGTATTGCCAGCTGTTTTCTGCTGCTTTTAATATGCTAAATTAAATTGTTTGGTTAGAGATTTGAGTGTTTACTCTTTTGAGGTTCTCTATTATCAGCAGATGAAGATCTGAAGGACCTTCAAACATTGTTAAAAAGCCTCATATTTGAATGAAAGACCAACCTTAAAAAAAAAAAAAAAAAAAAAGTTAAATTTTTTTTTTTTTTTTTTCCCAACTCTAGTCCACCCTAGAATGAAAATGTGACCCTGGACCACAAACCCAAAAATACATTGCATGGGTCAAAATGATCCATTTTTCTTTAATGCCAAAANTATTATCAGCAGATGAAGATCTGAAGGACCTTCAAACATTGTTAAAAAGCCTCATATTTGAATGAAAGACCAACCTTAAAAAAAAAAAAAAAAAAAAAAAGTTAAATTTTTTTTTTTTTTTTTTTTTTCCGAACTCTAGTCCACCCTAGAATGAAAATGTGACCCTGGACCACAAACCCAAAAATACATTGCATGGGTCAAAATGATCCATTTTTCTTTAATGCCAAAAATAATTAGGATATTAAGTTAAGATCATGTTCCATGAAGATGTTTTGTAAGTTTCTTATTGTAAATAAATGAAATCTTAATTTTTGATTAGTAATATGCATTGCTAAGAACTTCATTTGGACAACTTTAAAGGCGATTTCCTCAATTTTGATTTTTTTTTTTTGCACCCTCAGATTCCAAAATTTTAAACATTGCTGCCTTCAAATGATGTATCAAATTCAGTTAAAGAAAAATACTTTATGATGGTTTTTGTGGTCCAGGGTCACAAATTTCATTTGTCGGTGGGCTGTCACTTTAAAATCTGAATGAGTGGATCAAGATCTTCAGGTTCACATGACATTTCAGGCAGTGTTTAACTGAACTTTATAGGAAGATGCTCAGTATATATGCTTAAGGCTTATGTAACGTTTTAAATTTTAAGTTCAAAGTTGTTTGGGGGAAAAAAAAAAATGTTTCCACTTGTTCCCACTAGGTGGCGATGTTGAGTATTTTTTGGAAGAAGACAAACCATTTCAAGTTACTTCCTAACTATGTTTTTGTGCAATCTGATTAATTGAACCGAGCTGGGAACATATGTTCACCCTTGCAGGATTTTTTTATTTTTTGCTGAAACTTTTGCCATTCTTCATGGAATGTAGGAGATGAGAAACGCTTCTTCATCAGCCATAGCAGAGTTTATAGAATGAACATGGATTATTAACGTGGATGGTTAATATTTTTAGTGAATGCTTTAAAGTGCGGACTGTTCTTCACTTAAAGCAATCATATGACACCAAAGGGCGTGCAATATAGTTAATGAGATCTATAAAATACGTTTATGGTGCTCGTTTGTCTATTTTGGAGCCTGACAGCCCCTTTTACTGTATGGATCAAAGCAACTTGGATATTTTGCTGAATATCTCAACATAAGAAAGAACATCAAACAGAGTTGGAAAGACATGTGGGTGAGTAAATGATTAAAGGGGTAGTTCACCCAAAAATAAAAATTACCCCATGATTTACTCACCCTCAAGCCATCTTAGGTGACTTTCTTCTTTCAGACGAATACAATCAGAGTTATATTAAAAAAAAGTTCTGGCTCTTCCAAGCTTTATAATGGCAGTGAATGGCTGTTGAGATTCAATAGAAGTCCAATACAGTGCATCCATTCATCATAAAAAAAATGCTCCACATGGCCCAAGGGATTAATAAAGGCCTCCTGAAGTAAATTGATGCATTTGTTTAAGAAAGTGGTGTTTTTCTGCCACCACTGTGTGCACGCAGCTGCAAGTGACGCGTTTACGACAGTAGATTCCGGTTCATGAAGTTTTAAATATGGATATTTTTCTTACAAAAACGCATCGATTTGCTTCAGAAGGCCTTTATTAACCCCCGGAGCCATGTGGAATTTTATGATGAATTGGATGCACTTTATTAAACGTCTGTTGGACGACTGAATATTAACACCTGTTCACTGCCATTATAAAGCTTGGAATGGCCAGGACATTTTTTAATATTACTCTGAATATATTCATCTGAAAGAAGAAATTCATAAACACCTAGGATGGCTCGAGGCTGAGTAAATCATGGGATGATTTTCATTTTTGGATGAACTATCCCTTTAAGGAATGCCTTTTAAACTAACCATTTACATGTAAAAAGTCATCTATTATCTTTTTATAATTAAAAAAGTGTGATTTAAATGATAATCTTAATTTATTAAGTAAAGTACCAATAACAATAGTTTTAAGGCTCAGTGTTCAGGTCTCAACAAGGGAACAGTAGGGGGCCGGAGGAAACTTTCAAGGGGGTCTCAGTAACATAAAAGGATTTAAAACGAGACAAAACAAGCATTAAAATAAGACAAATTAACTAAAAATCAAGCTATTTCTTATTTTAATTCACCACCTCGACACCTAAATATGAGGTATCCTAATTTTAAAACTAATTCTCAGACATGAAAGAGGAAAAAACCTTAGAACTCAATGTTTTTTTTTTTTGTTTTTTTTTAAAATAATAAATAACTAAGTTCTAAAATACTTTATCATGTGACCCTGGACCAGTCATAAATAGCACGGTATATTTGTAGCAATAGCCACCAATACATTGTATGGGTCAAATTTTATGCCAAAAATCATTAGGATATTAAGTGAAGATCATGTTCCATTAAGATATTTTGTAAATTTCCTACTGTAAATATATCAAAACTTAAGTTTTGATTAGTAATATGCATTGCTAAGAACTTCATTTGGACGACTTTAAAGGCAGTTTTCTCAGTATTTGGAATTTTTTTGCACCCTCAGATTCCAGATTTTCAAATAGCTGTATCTCGACTAAATATTGTTGTATCCTAACCATCAAAAATTTGACCGTTATGACTGGTTTTGTGGTCCAGGGTCACACATAGAAATTTTGCATAAAAAACACCTGATTCAACTCCATCTCCAAGATCTGAAATGGTTATGTCAGATAACCATCCAAACATCCAAAATCTTTACTGCTGGGGATTCGCCCAGACCAAGACTTGGCTACATGATGATAGCGGCAATGCCCCGGGCCAGATACAGTGACACTGACACATTTACCTCACTGTGGTGTGCTGTTAAGTGTCTGTCTAATTACCATTTACTCATTGAACACATAATCAACCAGATGCATCTTGAAGATCCACAGTGGTTTTTCACAGTAGGAAAGGCTGGTATTATCTTGGTTTGGAATCCCATTTAGAGAGTATCTTGCTTATTGGTTATCGGTGTAAAGATACCCAAATCCACAGTAGCTAAAACAACGGCACAATCGCTCCCAGAATGAAGCCTTTGTGAATGAGATCATTCAGATGAAGTGTGCTTATATGTTGGTGGTGTGCCCTGATAGATGTTCTCTGCTTGCCGGAGCGATTACGAATTGTAATTCTTAAGAGGTTTCTAAGCTCGCTTCAAGAGGATGCAGGGAAATGACGCACATCTTAAAGAGCAATGCATTTCAAATGTATTTCCAATTTGTACGTAAGCACTTCATATAAATGTAAACCACAAACCCTCAAGAATACAGCACTTTTTTTGGTACAAAACAACCAGACGACACACACGCGTACGCATGCAGACGCACTCCAGATAGTCCTAGTATACGGCACATACAAACATCGGATTCCAAAAATATATCAAGTAATTAACGTATGCGATATCAAATTGTAGCATGTCCATAAAATCCCTTTTTAAAGAAACAGTAACACCTGGAAATTGAAAACCGCCAAATTTGAGACCTTGGAAAACACAGTCGGTGCAAAGTAAAAAAATGTAAACATTGCATCATGCTACAAAAAGGATAGTCTATTGGTTAGCAGTACACATAAACCTGCTCCTGATGAAGTTGTATTGTTTCAAACATGATTGACAACATTGAGAGGACAAGCCCTTAAGGACCACCCCATGCTGTCAAGAGTATATCATTTTGATGCATTTATGGCAGGCAGTTTACATGCACCCCCTTGTTTTGTTAAAGATGCGCCGTCCGCAAGCATTACGAAAGCACTGAACATTGAAATACATTGTAATCGGTTAATCAAAAAAGAGAATTGTGCTACACAAGATTTCATAAGAGTAAAATACACTTCAACGTTACAAAATGTGTAGAAAACGTGCAGCAATGAGCGCGAGAGAAAGAGAGAGAGAGAGAAGTGGGTGAATGGGGCGGGGACTCGCTTTGAGTGACACCAAGCCAGACGACGACTGGTGGCCCATCCTCCACTCTCCTTTTTAAACAGCACAGAGTGTGTAATTTACTTCCAACATCTTGGCCCCTAGTTAGCTCAGATAATTATCTCCATGTCCACCTCATATCAATCAAATCTATTAACCTATCATGACTGATTTCCTCGTTCCTGGCAGGGTCCTTCCTCAATCGTGGCAGGTGGTCTGAGGCAGCTCATTGGTCAGAATGTGCCAGCGCTCCAGCCTTTGACCCTTGTTCCTCAAGCAGTCCATCCAGTGGCGAAGAGCATCTCCTTGGACGTGACAGCTCAGGCACACGCCACCTGCCATTTAAGAGTATATTTTGAGTTGCGTACACGCATGAGTCTTAATATCAAGGAAAAACTACTGCTTACTGACTACTGCATAGTATATACACTGAATACTTCCTCCTGTGTGAAACAGAACATTATGCAGTCATTAACATTTATTCATTTGGCAGATGCTTTTATCCAATGCAACTTACAGTTGAGGAAAACAACAAGAAGTGATTCATCATAAGATGGCAATAAACACGAGAAGTTTTCAGTCATCGTTCAAAACAATAAAAGCTAGGAAAGTAAGATACTGAGGGAAAATAAGAGAATAGAAGAAGTGAAAGAAATAGTTTTTTAGGCAGTTGGATGCTCACAGAAGAGATGACATTAACATTTCAAACAGTTGTGCATGTTTAAATCAGCAAATGTATGCAGCGATTGTCTTGAAAATACTGCACATTATGGGATTATAATATGGGATGAAATGATTAGATAATAAAGATTTTAGAATTTATTAAATATAAATCAGACTGTTTTGGGAAATTTAATGTTACAAGCTCAATCTCCCTATATTTACATTCAGATTATCTTTGGCTGTCATGTTTATTCTTTCAAAATCAAAATAATTTACCATCACGATCTCAGTGCGCGTTCATTTTCATACTGTATATTATAATGTGCAATTTAAGTAATTTATTACACTACAATAGTATAAACTGTATTGATTTCCATTTAGCATAAAATTCTTAAGCCATAATGAAAATAAATGTAATTTGAATTAGTATTGGCCAACATTTTAGCATTGTTGCATCCCTGCTGATTTTTTGTAAAAAGGTCAAGAACAAGATGTTAAAAATGACAGAAAATTTTAGGTCTGCTCTATTCATTACAACTAGTGTATAGCACTGTGGGATATAGTGTTTCACACAGAGTGCTCCCTTTTATAATGCATATTTTAGCAACTGCAGTAGGTCAGCTGGGTATTCCCTCTATACAGAAAATCTGCATGCTGTGCACAGCATATAGACTATATAGAGACTATACAGAGACTTCAGAAATAGCACGATATGACAGTATGCTTTTATAAACACAGACCATGTTTTATTCTTCAAAAGCTCATAAAATAAAGATAATACATTTAATTTAGCAGGGTAATGAATTAATTTCTAGATATATGCCAATGAAGAACTCTTATCAGGCCTGATTTTTAAGCAAGATTCATTTATTATCAACAATAGGAAATTTATGTTATTAGAAAACTCTCTGGAATACTTGATTCTAATTAGTCAAACCCACCCAATACTTTCTAATATCCATTGTTCTCCATGGTAGTGCTGTGTGCCAGACTGCTACTTAAAAGATTAGTTCGCTCCAGAATTAAAATTTCCTGATAATTTACTCACCCCCATGTCATCCAAGATGTGCATGTCTTTCTTTCTTCAGTCGAAAAGAAATTAAGGTTTTTGAGGAAAACATTCCAGGATTTAAAGAGCTCTACATGATCCTAAACGAGGAATAAGGGTCTTATCTAGCGAAATGATCTGTTATTTTCTTAAAAAAAAAAAAAGTCTGCATCCACAACTTCACGCATTATGTAGTCACGTTGGAAAGGTCACGCATGATGTAGGTGGAAGTACCGACCCAGTGTTTACAAAGCGAATGTGCAAACAAAAAATGTACAACGTTGGATGATTTTGAAGTTGGAGGGGAACGTTTTTTTGCCCTAACCTACCTTCTTGAACAGGAGTAGTCGTAGACGCGCATTGCAGAGCTAGTGCAAGATGAGCATTTGTGGTTAAAAAAATATATATTTTTTTTTAGAATAGAAAATGACAGATTGTTTTGCTATATAAGACCCTTATTCCTCGGCTGGGATGGTGTAGAGCCCTTTGAAGCTGCACTGAAACTGCAATTTGGACCCTCAACCTGTTGATCCTGAAACATGTTGATACCTACTGAAGTCCACTATATGGAGAAAAGTCCTGGAATGTTTTCCTCAAAAAACGTAAATTTCTTTTGACTGAAGAAAGAAAGACTTCATCTTGGATGACGTGGTGAGTAAGTGTTTAGGAAATCTTTAATCCTTTAAAAATTGGCGTTCATGTTCTCTTACTTTCATGTCGCTTATATCACTCAGTCATTCAGTATTACTTTTATATTGTTGAAGTGTTTCGTTTGGTTGCTAGACTGATCAATTTGTAGATTGTATTGGACTGCTTTGTTCCATTCAGAAGGTTTAAGATAAGACACGGGTAAAATAATTTCAGTTTGTATCAGTATTGTATGTCCACTTAATTTTTTAACATAATAATTTGGTGAATATCTCACGTCTGTTTCGTCATCTGTTGGAGTGCTGTAATATGCTGAAAAAGACGTGAGTGCAGCGCTCACAGATGCCTCATTTTTAAAGGGGTGATGAACTGAAAACATTTTGACATATAAGAGGTCATTGTACTATAAAAACATCCTGTAAGTTTCATAACTCAGAACGTTGTTGTTAGTCTAAAAACAGCTTATATTAAAGGCAGTCTGTCAAAACAACAGGTTTTGGAATGTTCTACTCTGTGATGTAATAGTGTAGATAAGCACTGCCTCCGCAGAAGAACAACAAGGCTGTCTGTTTAGCCTAGCCCACAGATTAGCGCTAAATCACAGCGCCATCCATCTATGAGAAATGATAGCATCATAGAATCATAGCAGTGGGCATTTACTTCGAGTCTACAGTCCACCACGCCTATTCAAACAGAGCATGAGGGGACAGAAAATAGCCTATCACTTCAAATTAAGTTTTATGATGTAAAAATCTTCATAACATCATAAGTGGGCCTCAAAAAACAATACAAAATAAAAAAACAAAGGCAGTTCAAGACCACTTTAAAGATAAATAATGGAAACGCAGTGCAGTGGAACACAAAAACATGTTCATTACATCAACTCATTACAACATGTAGAGCATACTCTCACCTATGAAATCGTTGGATCTTCCCAGATCATAGTCCCATACTGTGACCTCCAGTGTCTTATGGACCAGTTCAGATAGAGAGATCTCATAGAAAAACTCCTATGGGGGGTAAAATATGACGCAGATTATCGCAGCAGTTGAATAGTTTCAGTACATTATCAGAAGAATAGTTTGTTCTCATTTGATCAACCCTTTGGCCAAAGCCCAAAATGTTTTTTATTCATTGTCACTTTTGATTTCCCCTAATTCATTTCAAAGGACATTTTTAAACACAGAAAGATCTCATATGCATCATCCTGACAGCTCCAAAGCCACCTGGGGAATGATCAAAATATTAAACCCCATGAAAAGTTGCTTCAAAAACAAATTTTCAGAAACAAATGACATTCGGTAGCTCAGCCAAACAGATGTTCTCGTCTGCGGCTTTCACACCCACTGACTGAAACCTGGCATGTGGCTGAATGAAGGGGAAAAAAAACATTTATGCAATAGAAAGCAATACATTTTAAATGGAGGCTGCTTTCTGGGGTATTCGAGTTAAATCATGCTGGGATCACAGGGATCAAACCACAAGACCTTCCTCTTCTGACCTCTACCCATCCCTCCCCCCTGAGCCAAAGGCATGTTCAAACAGTTCATAAAAAAGAAACTGGAGCATTTTCTAAATATAATATGATGAGGGGCGCTGTTGCTCCCACCTCTTATTCCTCCCAGGAATTTTCAGCACCCTCATGAACAGTTTTGATGTGATATGATATCATGGTTTTGCTGAGCGGGGCTCCTGTGGAGCAGGGGGCAGACCTGCTTTTAAGCAGATAGTGGCGTGTGAGATTGGAGTGAGCAGCCTTCAGTCTGAGCCAGCGAGTAATTATGCGGCCAATCTGGGTGTGTGTTACTTCTGAGTGAATGGAAACAAAACACTTAGCCTTACTGGTGATCGCCCGCCGCCCACGTGATAGAGCGCGCGTGAGACAGACGGGAAGGAGGAGAGGGAGAAACAGAGAAACGAAGGACATGACTGAAATGAGAAACGTACGACATGGTCATGAAAGACAAGAGTGCGTTTAGGTGGAGGTCTTCTGGGAATGTGAGCAAGAACGCAGCGCAAAGAAATATTGGACCAGACATTTCATTAACACTCAAAACGCTCGTGAGGCGCACGACTGTAATGAAATGAGCGTGCCGTGCTCCCCGGCAGTTCTCCAAACACATCCATACCTCGTTGAATTCGGGGTTAAGGGTCTTTTTAATCACTGCCGTTTTGTGTTTGGATTTCTTCTTCACATCTGGCTTCAGGTATCTGGAAAGAGAAAGGCAGATGGAAGAACAAAGTGAGGGCCGCAGGAAGAGCAGGACAGTGGGAGAGCGGGAGATTAAAACAAGCGGCACCGCCGGCGCAAGCATACGAAACGGACTCCGGACACATTCGTACCAAGCTGTTTGCTTTTCGGCTTTTGCCGTGACGTCCCACAGGCTTCCATAAAAATTTGATTTGCTTTATGTACTGCTGGTAACTCTCACCCACCCTCCCCCAAGACACACAGTTAGAATATAGCTTTGATCCTGAGGAAAAGAGAGAATGTGTATGTGTGTGTTTGTGAAAGGAATGGGAGAGAGAGAGAGAGAGTGACTGGAAGGGACGTGAGCGTGGGTGGGGGTCCTGTCTGTTCTTATGCCATTTTGCCTAGGGAGGAAGAACTGTTTGGGAGCGTTTATTTTAATACATGATGTGAGAAAAATAATGAGAGATTAGAGGGGGAGCACAAATGAGAGAGTGAGAAGCAGAGACACATCAGAGGAAAGACGTAGGACGTACAGAGATTTTTTTTAGCCTTATTATACTGTCTCCTTTTCTCTCTGTGTCGTTTTACAGTTTCTCCTACTCGCTCTCCACCTCTGAGAGCTGTTTGTGGCACCTCCCTTCCCAACCGGAGTTCTTTATCCTTTGCCCTTTTTATTTTTTCACTTTTTTCGTGCTTCTCGTGAAGCTTTCGGGATCCAAAGCAAGTGTCTTTTTGCTCAGTGTTGTTGTATAAATCTCACGTTTTCACATAGGGATCTGAGAAGCCGTTGACATCCATGGCTGCCAGATGGGCACAGCGTAGCACTCCGACGTACAAGCCTCCACGTCGGCCCTCTGCTTCGCCCTCTGCAGGTGGGGGTAGGAACTGCAGTGAGAGCAACAGACGGCCCCTCTCTTCCAAACTGGTCATTTGTTCATTCTCCCACTACAAGAAAGAACAAGTGAACGTTAGGTCCAAAAATGTACCTAGATTAGGCATTTCCTGAAGGCTTAGGTTTAAGGCTTAAATGATGCGCATATCAAATGTCGAATCATGCCTTGTTTACAGTCGGTTACGTGGGAATCAACACAGTCACTCTGTGGAGGAAAAGCAGCTATATATGGAACATATACAAATAGAGTTCAGATGCAAAATGTTCTAAAATCCATCTCGGTTAAAAATGAGATAATGATACTGAGTGAATGCTCTCGACACACAGTATTCGTCCATCAAATACTTTTACTTCAAACTCGCTAAAACCCAGCCTCAGCCCAATCAGAAGTACTTATGTATAGGGTACCTATACGTAGGAGCCTGAAAAATGCAAATAGTTGTAAGAAAGAAGACTAATCACATCTCAGTATGCAAATATTTTGATCACACCATCACTGTTGGTTTCATTCTATCAGTGTAAGTCGATGGAAGATTTTTTCTTAAACTGTGTCTTGAGCTCATTATGAATCAGAATATCAAAAACACAAATTTGGACACTAGCAAGAGCCTTGATCTATTAAACATTAAAGGGATAGTTCACCCAAAAACGAAAATTCTGTCATTAATTACTCACCCTCTTGTCATTCCAAACCCATAAGACCTTCGTTCATCTTCAGAACACGAATTAAGATATTTTTTAATGAAATTTGAGAGTTTCTGACCCTGCATAGACAGAAAAACAACTACCACGTTCAAGGCCCAGAGAGGTAGTAAGGACATCGATAAAATAGTCCATGTGACAGCCGTGGTTTGTGTACAAAGAAAACTGCAGGGGAACATACAGTTAAAACCCAAGGACCAGATGAACAAAGACCAGGAGTCAGAGATACAATCAATTGAAGAATAATTTACTAAAGAAAATAGTTTGCAGTTTCATCAGCAGAAGTCAGCTTCAACAATCTCGATGGAGTTCGTAGGCCGCTCTGCATACACTCTCAATACATCAGTACTTATACTCTAACAAAGGTCACTAACTATGTCATTACTTAGGTAAAATTATTCTGGTTGGTTAAAGCATAGATAAACAGAAAATCTCCACACATGGACGTAAGCATATTTTCAGTGATTATTTACATGACAAGCAATCAGAGGTCAGATGCAATATGTCTCTCCAGAGACATACATCTATCACTCTGGACATCAGGGTGATGGCATATGATGTTTCCTCCTAGGGCTCTCTCTGCATCTAGCTACAAAAACAGACATTCACACACATTCACAGAGAACACTTATCTGTACTTCAATGTTGCTAAGCTCTGCCCTGGATCTTAACAAATATGGTTAAATACACACACAAAGAGAGCCGTTCCTTAGCGAGTGAAAAGACAGACCAAATCCATATTCAACTTCTTTTCTAACATGCATAAATGGTCTAATCATGTGTTGTTCGCATAGATGGCATGTCCTGATGACCCCTTGTGTCATGGCACTATGACCTTGAGGAAATATAGAGCTCAGTATGTAAAAGGACACTGTTACATATTCCATTCTTACCATAGTCTATCACTACTAAAATATGTTTTACCTGCTAACTTTATTCAATCATCAAACAGTCTAGGAGGTTAATAATAACACAAGAATTAATAATTCATATTATTATGAAGTCCAAGTTCGATCCAGAATTCCACTCCTTCAAAACAAAAATAACAACTTTATTCAAAGAAATCTTCTTTTCCGTGTCAGTCTTCGATGCAAGTTCATGAGAACGTCACGACTCATGTAGAACGCCCATCTCTGTAAGTGCATTGTCTGTATATTCTGGTTCAAATAAGTAAGGCTTGGCAAAAAATTGCAAGTCATCCTCTCTGTCAAAATCTTCAGTGTTTATGTACAGGTCTTGAACGTGTCAGTTGTGCTACTGTCTATGCAGGGTCAAAAAGCTCTGGGATTTAATCAAAAATATCTTGTTCTGAAGATGAACGAAGGTCTTACAGGTTTGGAACGACATGAGGGTCAGTAATTAATGACAGAAATTTCATTTCTGGTTGAACGATCCCTTTAAGGAAAGCAAAACTGTATACGTTCTTCTATGTCCTTCTGGTATGATTTGTTTTGTGACATCCATTTTGTAGGAATTTTTGTGCGTTTTGGTGCCTTGAAGCTATTTTAACAGCTATCACACTCCCTGGGGTAGTGCACTTACTACTGGACTAGGGAGCAGACTGAGACACACCCTTAAATTTCCTAAAATATGTGTTTTATAGAAGGAAATAACAAGGCATCCAAAGAATAATGTTGAGGTTTTAGGTAGACTTAGGTTTAAGGCTCAAATGATGCACGTATGAAATGCCGTATCATGCCATGTTACGATCGGTTACACAAGAATCAACACAGTCACTGTGAATCAGAATAGCATGAACAAATTTGGGCACTAGAAAGTGCCTTGATCTACTAAACATTCAGGCATGCTTACAAGGGATAGTTAACCCGTAGTAAACCCGTAAGTCCTTCATTCATCTTCAGAACACAAATTAAGATATTTTTGATGAAATCTGACAGCTTTCTGACCCTGCATAGACAGCAACACAACTGACATGTTCAAGGCTCAGAAACTTAGTAAGGAAATCATTAAAATAGTCCATGTGACATCAGTGGTTCATCTGTAAATTAATGAAGCTACGAGAATACTTGCGGAAAGAAAACAAAAATAATGACCTTATTTAACAATCCTTCTCCTCTAAGTATTCCGCCATTATCGAGAGTAACTCGGCGCATTCGTTGTTTACGAGCAGAGGAAGGCACGTGCGTGGTACTCTTGATAATGGCAGAGGACGTAACTTGGAGGAGAAGTATTGTTGAATAAAGTTGTTATATTTGTTTTCTTGCACACAAAAAGCATTCTCGTAGCTTTGTAAAATTATGGTTGAATGTCACATGGACTATTTTATCAATGTCCTTAATACCTTTATAGGCCTGGAAGCATTTCAGTTACACTGCTGTCTATGCAGCATCAGAAAGCTCTCGGATTTCATCAGATATATTTTTAATTTGTGTTTCAAAGATGAACAAAGGTCTTACGGGTTCAGAATGACATGAGAGTGAGTGCTTAATAACAGAATTTTTATTTTTGGATTAACTACCCCTTTAATGTTGAATAGATCAAGGCCCTTTCTAGTGGCCAAATTTGTGTTCTTGATATTCTGATTCATTATGAGCATAATGAGACACAGCTCAAAAATAAAGTTTAAAAATCTTCCATCGACTTAAATTGATAGAATGTTCAAATGTAACCAACAGTGATGGAGTCATCAAAATATTTGCATCCTGAGATGTGATTTCAGTACAAATTTGGGTGCTAGAAAGGGTCCTGATCTACTATACATTGGGGCATGTTTACATGGTTTCAAATGGTAAAAATACAGTAAAGTGTGTACAGTAAGACAGGACTGATATACTTTTGGTATGCTTTGTTTTGTAAACAATTCGTTTTGGTGGAATTCTGTGAATTTTGGTGCTTTGGAACTATTTTGACTGCCATATGGGACAAAACGGACAGCCCTAGTCTCCCTGGAGTAGTGCACTTACTACTAGACTAGGGAGCTGACTGAGACACACCCTTAATATATTTTTTTTAAGTGAAAGCAGAACTAAAATAATAGATAGCTCACCTAAGATTGTAGTAGATCTACAAAGCAATGTTTGAATGGATTCTAGGCTAAGCGTTCATGCTAAATTAAGTTTAAAACATAAGGGTAGAGGTTTAAAACAAACTCTAACCAGGAATATCATTACCATGCTGTCTTGCAAGCATTGTAATAAATTATCTATATTAAAAGTGACTGTGTAGGAGACTCAGTACACAGCATACAACTAAACCAATGACAAGGACTCCCTCTGGGTAAAATCTGATAATCTTCACATGTAGAATAATTATAAGCAGCTGGTTATGTATGTAATGTTGTTAGTGCAATGTGACATCTATGCACTAGGCTCATTTTTCAATTATGGCAATCCGTTGTTTTTTTTTAATCACACCCTGTGCAAAATTTCCTTAAATGAAAAACTAATATTGATTCTAATATAAGAGAAGGATTAATCTGTCTTAAAATGGAAAATCTCTAATTAAGCTCTTGTAGTCCTCTGCAAATGCTCTATTATGACTTGCTTGATTCAGACTCATCTTCTACCACACACAGACAGTCATTTATCATTTTCTCTTCCCGGTCTGTTTAGGCTTACAGCTCAGCTTCAGTGGCTTTCAAAGGGGGGAGCGGGAAGATCTAAGCACAGCCTCTTCAGGATTTTGTGAGATATGGAGACTTAATGAGACATAATTGTCTGATTTGGTGCTACGCTTACACACACACACCACACATTCGTAAGGCTTGAGAGACTCTTATTTGAATGCACATTAATAATGCATGCAGAAAATGCTCAAGTGTGACTCTGAATATTCAGTGCTTACACCGCGAGAGCAACAATATTTACATGAAATATTCGATAATCCATCTGATGGATTATAAACGTTCATTTTATCAGTGATCTCGGACAGGAGGGATAAAAGAGTGTAATGGGGAAGATCAAAGTTTAGACTGATGCAGAGAGGAAGCACAATAAAGAGCACAGCCACGTGTGTCATTTCTGTTATAAAGTACAGTTTCATGCCTGCAAGTCTAAATATATTAGATAAAATATTAAACTGACAATTTTTAGATGTAAATCATATTCGTTCCCTTTTTATCTTCTCATAACATCAAAATGAATTGAACACACAGGTACATTTTAAACAATTTCACTTTGATTTGAACAGATGCTGCTATTTTTGCCGGGTCCCAGTGCGGTCAGAAAAACTGGCAGTTTATTAAGAAAGTTTTCAAGTGTTCCTTCATTTCTCTCATTAAAATCATTTTAAGAAACACAATTGATTTTTTTGTATCCTAAGTTTAACTTGCTTCCCTATTAATTTTATCTCTATCCCTTACAGATAAACGCCACATCTTTAATGACATTTAATGAAAACAAATGCACAGATGTAAGTCAAAACTAACAATGATTATGATTTAATGATTTCTGTATTGTTTTGTGGTAATGGTTTGTCTCGCCTGAAAACATTCCATATTGTCCAATAAAATGGCAGTAACCAGCATGATAAACAGTCATCTAAAATAGTTAGGACACCCTATTGGATTCCATGGTTTTCCGTATCAGGACATCATTAAAAAAAACTGGTCCTTGGCTGGTCTTAAAATTTCGAAAATAAAACCTCAGATGAACAACAACACATGACAAATTGCACCGTGTTGTTATTTACCGAACAAAAACAAAGCCAAAATGTAAAAGCCATGTCTGACAAAGTTAGGACACCCTTACTGTTAACACTGGAATTAAGAGGGTAAATAACAGTCGAGCACTGCTAATCAAATACCTTTGATTAACTGATCATCAGCAAGTCTGAAAGCCTCTGCAAAAGCATAAGCTTTGGCAGTTTGCTGGTCTGGAGCCTTCAGGTGTGTGTTAACACAATGCCAAGGAGGTAAGACATCAGCAATCATCTTAGAGAAGCAATAGTTGCTGCCGTCTATCTGAGAAGAGTAATACGGCCATTTCCAAACAATTTGAAGTTTATTCACAAGTGGAAGACATTTAAAATAGACACTTCTCCTTCCAGGAGTGGACGTCCCAGAAAATTCACCCCAAGATCAGACCGTGTAAAGTTTAGAGAAATGGCAAACAACCCAAGAACTACACCTCAGACTCTACAAGTCTCATATAACATGTTAAATGATGAAGTTCATGACAATACCATTGGAAAAATATGGGGCAAAAATGGCATGTTTGGAAGGCTTGGCACAAGAAAGGCTCTTCTATCTAAAAAAAGACAAACATTGCAGCACAGTTTAGGTCTGCAGGTTGCATCTGAACAAAACACAAGTCTTCTAGAATAATGTCCTTCGAACAGCCGAGTGGAGATGTTTGGCCATAATGCACAGCGCCAAGTTTGGTGAAAACCTAAAGAGGAGATCAGCACAAACACCTCATATCAAAAGACAAGCATGCTGGTGGAGGGCTGATAATTTTGGGCTTGTTTTGTAGCCACAGGACCTGGGCACCTCACAGTCATTGAGATGAGCCATGAACTCCTCTGTATATCAAAGTATTCTAGAGTCAAATGCGAGGGCATCTGTCCGACATCTAAAATTGAGCCAAAATTGGGTCATGCAACATGATCCCAAGCACACCAGCAAATCTACAACAGAATTGCTGAAAAGAAAAGAATCAAGGTGTTGCAATACCCCAGTCCAAGGGGCCGTTTGCACCAGCTAGGCATAAAAAAGCTGGTTGTAAGCCCTACGCTGGGCTTTGCAACGTCCAGCTTTACCATAAATATTTACACCTGTTGCACCAGCTAAAACTACGACCAGGCGCAACTACGCCCGGCATAGACGATGCGCGTCCACGCAAACACATTCTCCCGCAGTGATAGCTGAGACGAGATCCACGCTGCAATGGCTACAACTACTAATATAAGACTGAATTGCTCAAGACATCATAACAAGTGAAGCGACTGCGAAATAATTTCATTAACTAAATATTTCCTAACATGTCCGCGTTTTTGTCTCCCTGCACATTCCCATGACATATTTCTTCAGACTGACACTAAAAATAAAGGCGACCGGTTAAGTAAAATATAATGAATGTAAAACAATGCTTCTCTCTAGAGTTATTTTTTTCTAGCTATCGAATTTAAATACAATGATTGTCTTTCCTGAGGTAAATGTGAATTTACGTGACAATTGTGCATTTTAGCCTCTTGACGTCTTTCTGTGGCTGAAAACCCACATTTATAAATTGAAGAGTTTGTGATAGAATTGACAGAATTTGAAAGACGATACTTTATTTCTGATTAAAAAGTAAGCACAAAACTTACTGTGATTATTGGATGGCAGGAACGCTGCAAATGATGAGTCAAATTAAACTCGTTAAGTACTTCCAAGCATATACTGTCCAAGCAAGATGTCGAATAGAAATATTAAGGGAATACTTTAAGACAGTTATATAGCATTATCAGCATGGTAAAGTAGATTAGTCTCTCATTGTCTCTGAGAGAATTTGTGCCGTTAATACAGTGTTAGCCGTAGTTTATTTTTTACTTTCACTTTTATAACTCTTGCGCAAAGTTTGTGTGTTGCTTGCATGTGTTGCTTGACCCCTCCCTAAAATAATTGTTTATAGGCCACATTATCCTGCCCGAAAAGACCATAAACGTTACAGTTGGTGTCTGCAATAATTAATTAAAAATGAATCATGTCCGAGCAAATCGTGACTTTTCACTTTACGCCTACCTTTGACTAGGCGTAAGATTTAGTCTTAGACGTAGCACTACGCTGAGATGGTGCAATGGGTATAAATTCTACGCATAACTTGAAGGGCATTTTACGTCCAGCCTAGTCTTAAAACCAGGGGTATGCCCAGCTGGTGTTACTCATTTTCAACACATAGAAAACATTTAAAGCAGACAGGGTTAATCTTACAGTAGTACTCTCCACTGATTACTGTCAGACTTTCAAAACCCTTCATCACTTGAATTAAGATATGATAATTTAGTTTTGAAGCACAGCCTTCACAAAATCAAAATTTAGCACCTCTTTGTACTTTGAGATTATTCTAAGGTTAAATGCAGCTTTAAAATCATAATATAACAGGATACAGAATGAACAGGATATAGTTTAACAGATATGACACTGTTTTTGAAATTACATTTTTCGCGTAGCTATGACCGAAAACACTGGCATCTAACAAAAGCAGTTAATTTAGAAAATAAAGCATATACAGGTGCATCTCAGTAAATTAGAATGTCGTGGAAAAGTTTATTATTTCATTAATCCAACTCAAATTGTGAAACTCATGTATTAAATAAATTCAGTGCACACAGACTGAAGTAGTTTAAGTCTTTGGTTCTTTTAATTGTGATGATTTTGGCTC
>JAHKKF010532887.1:0-51840 GCA_019740295.1 Labeo calbasu
GCATTTCAGGATTTTTCTCCATATAATGGACTCCATTGGTGCCCCGATTTTGAACTTCCAAAATGTAGTTTAAATGCAGCTTCAAAGGGCTCTAAATCCCAGGTGAGGAAGAAGGGTGGGTAAAAATAAGAAGGGAAAATAAAAATTTGTATACTTTTTAAGCACAAAAGCTTGTGTACTAGCTCTGGGATGCGCGTCCACGACGCTACGTACTATTGAATCACGTCGAAAGGTCACGTGGAACGTAGGTGGAATTACAGACCCAGTGTTTACAATGCGAACGCACAAAGAAAGTACAAGTAAACACTATTTACAAACAAAAAGGTACAACGATGTCGTACGATTTTGAGGTTGTCGTGGACGCGCATCCCAGAGCTAGTGCTACACAAGCTTCTGTGTTTAAAAAGTATACAAATTTTTATTTTTCGATAAATATCATTTCGCTAGAGAAGACCCTTCTTCCTCTGCTGGGATCTTTATTCTGCCGAGAGCCCTTTGAAGCTGCATTTAAACTGCATTTTGGAAGTTCACCAATGAACTCCATTTTATGGAGAAAAATCCTGAAATCCTTTCCTCAAAAACCATAATTTCTTTACGACTGAAGACAGAAAGACATGAACATCTTGGATGACAAGGGGGTGAGTAAATTATTTGTAAATTGTTGTTCTGGAAGTGGAGGTCTCCTTTAATACGCCGGCTCCAGCATCAACAGCAAACCCGTGCATCATGGTGCTGTTGTGAACATCAGTCAAAGACTGATATACAGGAGAAAAACTGTTGAATAAAGTCATTATTTTGGTTTTCTTTGCTCATAAATATATTCTTGTAGCTTCATAAAAACAAGGTTGAACCACTGACATCACATGGACTATTTTAACAATGTCCTTACTACCTTTTTGGGCCTTGAACGTGGTAGTTGCATTGCTGTTTATGCAGCTCTCAGTTTTCCTAAAAAATATCTTAATTTGTGTTACGAAGTTGAACGAAAGTCCTACGGGTTCGACATGAAGGTGAGTAATTAATAACGGAATTTTCATTTTTAGGTGAACTGTCCCTTTAAGGTTAGGAGTTTATTAAAATTCCTAACTCTGTGAGTAATAATATGTTTGCCTTAACAAACACAACTAATAAATTCATACAAACTCAACCAGCTGCAGAAACGAACTAAAGTTCTTATTTCAATCTACTCTGAATATTGCAGTCCCTAATGACACGCAACAGCCATTAACAGCTCCTATCTGCGTCCCTTTCTGCTCCCGTTAAAACCATCAGGCTCTGCCTCTTCATTCCTGGATGGCTTTAAATTGGCTGGAAATTACGCCTGTCATAATCATTAGATCACGTTGCCTAGCAATATGTTGCAGTCCCCACGGCGACATCACTGTCAGGACCAATGTGCTCCCATCTGGTGGAGTGCATTGTGGGAGCGAGAGATTGCTTCCTCCAGCTTTTGGATCTCTGTGACTCGATTGTCCTGTTTAGGAAGGCCACCTGCTCTCTGATGTACCAGCAGGGATGGAGCGTCTCAATTTTGGGAGCACTTTTCTTTTGGATGAAAGTGTGCGAGTGTGGGAGTGAACATGAACCAGATTTGGAACAAGCACCAGCAGTCTTTTTGCAGAAGATGGAGAGTACATGTACAAAACAAAGCTCTGACCTAACACTGCATAATGCTCATACTTAGGTTTAGGGATTGGAACAAACCCCTATCCCTGAGCCTTAAAGGGATAGTTACACAAAAATGAAAATTCATAAGACTTTCTGCGTTCATCTGAGGAATGCAAATTAAGATATTTTTGATGAAATCTGAGACTTTCTGACCCTGTGTAGACAGCAACGCAACTGACACGTTCAAGGTCCAGAAAGACAGTAAGAACATTGTTAAAATAGTCCATGTGATATGGTGTTTCAACTGCAATGTTATGAAGCTACAAGAATGCTTTTGTGTGCAAAGAAAAGAAAAATAACAACTTTTTTCAACAATTTCTTCTCTTCTGTGTCAGTCTTCGCCCCACGTTCACAAGAGTTCCACGACACATACATTATTTTTTTTGTCAAATATGTACTTTTATCTGATATGTATTGTACATTATTTAAAAAAATAATAATATTACTAATGATTTAGATATTTTAGTCACTGTCCTTATATGTGACTTACAGATAAGGCTTGACTTTGGTTGCTTGTTATTCAGACAGTATATAACAGTCGTAATATCATTCTGCAGCTCTTTTAAAAAAAACATAATTCAACATATATTACATCCATAATGTAAAAATATGCATTCTACTCTACTATGCAGTCCTACAGCTTTAAGGTTTGCATTATTTTAATTACAGGGTTACTCCACCCCAAAATGAAAATTTTGTCATTAATCACTTACCCCTATGTCGTTCCAAACCCATAAAAGCTTAGTTCGTCTTCGGAACACATTTAAGATATTTTGGATGAAAACCCATTGACTGCCAGGTAAATACCACTGTCAAGACCCAGAAAAGTATGAAAGACATCGTCAAAATAGTCCATCTGCCATCAGCGGAGAAGACGAATTGTTGAATAAAATCTTTTTTTTCTTTGCACACGAAAAGTATTCTCGTCGCTTCAAAAAATTCAGATTGAACCACTGATGGCAGAGTATTTTGGTGATGTCTTTGATACTTTTCTGGGTCTTGACAGTGGTATTTACCTGGCAGTCAATGGGACAGTGAAGAGCCTCCTGGTTTTCGTCCAAAATATCTTAATTGTGTTCCGAAGACGAGCTAAGCTTTTACGGATTTGGAACGACATGGGGGTAAGTGATTAATGACTAATTTTTAATTTTGGGATGGAGTAACCCTTTAAGCTAAAAGGCCATGCCATAACGTATCAGTCTTCTACTGGTCACACATCTTCACATGATATAGGCTGCATCCGAAAGCTCTAAAGGCCAAGGCAGGAAGGCATCAAGGCACGTCCGAATCCAAATTCTGCTTCACTTCCTGTCTCCGAAGGTACCTTTTTCTGATCAAATTTTGTAAGCGATGTAACCTTCGCTGCCTTTGATTTTCCACAATCCTGTACATGTGTGTCATATAGGCTATACGAATAAAGATATTTTCTTAAAAAAATAAACTTGTTACTTTATAATAGTTGAAATCTTGACCATTATATACTTTAAGAATAGTAAAAAAACATAATAAGCAATACTGTTTTTAACAATAGTATTTTATAAAAATGTTAAAAGGGTTCAAATGAGTAGTAAATAAGAATAATATTTACAAAATACTACTAATAATATCGAAACAGCCTCTAATAACAATGACTTGTTCTGCAATAATACTTGCATCAGTGCTTTTATTTTTTTAAGCAAAAACAGCTGCCTTTCTCATTCGTTGCCTTCGCAGCCTGATAAGACAGCGAGGCAGCAAGTCAGCTGACTAGGCTTTCGGACACAGCCAAAGATTCAAATGCAAGAGTTTGCATTTCCTGTCTCCCATGTACGTATGAATGGATGGATGTGTCATTGAATCAGTCACTCAACCAATTTGTTTTAAAGGACTGATTCATTAAAAACCAAACAAAAAAAATTGGTTCTTCAGTGGTTCTTTTGGGTGGTTGAGGTGCTATAGCCACCACTGCCATACAAAGAACCTGTTAAAGGGATAGTTCACCCAAAAATTGCAGCAAGTCTTTAAGCTTCAGGAAGACAGAGATCTCTACAAAAGTGGTGGTGTTCTTGTAGTAAGTGTTATGAGATGCCAACAGAAGTGGAGAGCATCTATAAGTGCAGATTGCTTCCGGCGCTTGCGTATACTACGCCAGAGCGCGTACACGTCACGCGCCAGATGCTGTGCATGCGTTCAGGACAGCAGGACATTGCGATGAATCAGAGGTAAAAAATGATATAAATACTGTTCAGTTTCTCGCACAAACTGATTGTTTCGCGTCTTAGGACATCAGTGTATCGTCACGAGTCGCAGGGTTTAATTTGGTTTTGTTTGTGTATGTTTCTTTTTTTACTCTCAAAGATTTGGTAGCCATTGACTGCCATTATATGACTGACAGACTGCAACGGTTTGAGTTAAAAATCTACTTTTGTGTTCTACTGAAGAAACAAAGTCACCTACACCATAAGTAAGCAGATAAACATCAAATTTTTATTTTTGGGTGAACTATCCCTTTAAGCCCCTGTATAGACCAATTCAGTGTTTGCAAACAGTGATTATGTTTTTTTATAAGCGGAGCTTATCTGGTTGCAGACAATGATGGTTTTCAAGTAGCAGTCTATGGAGCCATGGAATAAAAGAATAAAAAAGGTCAATTTGAGTTTATATTTCAAAATCTGACTTTATTCTTGCAATTCCAATATTAAATCTCACAATTCTGATACGAATTATATCGTTGGAACCAAGCCATCGTTATAAAAAGTTATCGTCCCAACTAGCAGACATAAACTTGCATTTGCGAGAAAAAGGTCAGAATTGCGAGATAAAATAAATATGTTATGTAAAATGTTAATAGTAATAGTAATATTATGTCATGCTGTAGCTGTAGGGCTAATACGAACAGCATTTGTGAATATTATGTGTAAATCAAATTTAAACAACTCTACTTTAAAAGTAGAGTAATCATAGAAGTTTTCATCCATAGTCTGTCCATTTAGATGTCTGCGTTTATCTTCAAATGACGTCTTTGATGACAGTACTCTCTAAAAATTATTTGCATTCCGATTCTGGCATCAAATGGCACAAAAATTGAATTTTACCCATTTGACTCCCATTTGATTTTTTACCAGTGTTCTTCTGCCAACACAATGCGTGTGCAGCTGCAAGTGACGTAACTGATGTCTATACTCCAAATTGGTCTATAGTTCTTTAAAAAATTCTCTAACTCTTTCTTAGTTTCTTAGTTTGGTTGGGGAAAGGATTAAAAACAACATTAAAATACAGTGTATTTCTTGTAGATAACATGGTTCTGAACCTTTCTGCCCCCAAAGCATCCACACAAGACTTTTTGACCACATAAAAGCATTCAAAATAGCTTTTGCCATTGTAGTAAATTCCCATTAATAGCAAACCTATGACAATGGTGTAACATATCTAAAATATGGTTCTACATAGCACCATTTGACAAAAGTCCTGTATAGCATCTTTAAAGATAGTGCTTAAAGTGGTTCCCCATATGGTTATGAGCCAATGAACCACTTTTTGCTATTTAGCACCATTTTTTACTACTACTAATACTGTGTATTGTTCAGAGACACACACCATTTTTTTGGAACATATGTCTGAAATCTAAGTTAATATTTAACAACGTATTCTTTATTAAATATTTTATCAAAGCAATTGCACAATGGTAATTGTGCTAGTCTGAAACATCCAACAGAATGCATTTTTGCATTCCACTGCTCTGCTTTCTCATTGTCTTTTACTGTTTGCTCAAGTCTCAAGTCTTTTGCAGCAGTCTTGCACATGGCACAGCTTTCTAAAACCTTTATATTTAAAGGGATAGTTCAACAAAACATGACAATTCTGTCATTAATTACTCACCCACAAACCTGTAAGACCTTCATTCATCCTTAGAATACAAATTAAGATATATTTGATGAAATCCAAGAGCTTTCTGACCCTGCATAGACGGCAATGCAACTACCATGTTCAAGACCCAGAAAGGTAGTAAGGATATCATTAAAAAAGTCCATGTGAAATCAGTAGTTCAACCGTAATTTTATGATGCTATGAGAATAAGTTTTCCGTGCAAAGAAAACTAAAATGACTTTATTATAAACTATTTCTTCAGTCTTCAATGTGCGTTACCATGGTTTGGAACGACATAAAGGTGAATAATTAATGACAGAATTTTCATTTCTGGGTGAACTACTCCTTTAAGGCTGGAATATACTGTACTATACAACTTTTTTTTTAGAAAAACTAGGCATCATACATTTTCCAGCCTTGTAAATGGCTGCAGAGACAAATTGGGCATCATATACTAAATGACTGAGGATCACACACTACCAGACTTTCAGGAAACATGAACCTCGTTGCTAGGAGACACATGACAAATGAAGACAATATGTGTTTCAAAACTTTTGATATCCCCCGGTTCGATAAAATCGTAGTCTCAAGCCAAAAAATCACAGTCTATATGTGATTATCTGTGAAATCTGTCAACACAGACTGCCCAAAATATGCTATTTCTGTTATGTATTTCAGACTGCTCTGTCTCAAGTTTTTAAATGCAAAAACACATTCTGTGTGAATATCTTCTTACTGTGACAGGTTAAATAGCGTATGCGTTTTTTTAAGGTGGACATGACATCCATTTTAACGGCACCAACTCCTCAATATCCTTTTGTCATGCTCAGGGAATTCCTAAACTTGTTTAAAACCTCCTGCCAAACAATTCTTCTTGCCTTGTCAAAACACCCTCCTCTTTCTCGCCCTCTCCCGCTCGCTGTCTGCTTGTCTCCCACTCTCACTCAGCGCTCGATACTCCCATCTGTGGAATGCAGAGAGCAGCTCCTCTGTCTCAAAGAGCAAAGGTCACACCGCTGGCCATTGTTATTTGCTCTAACATCACCTAAAGTTATCTCAGCATCATTCTAATGTATTCCTTTCAGTAAGAAGGAAACCTTTAGGCATGCATGCAATAAACCAGCGTTTATTTTCAGCATGAACTCTTTTATCTAATCAAATAAAGTCTGAGAATAGAAGATAGAGAGTATTATACATGCAGATATCAGTGAAATAAGCAAGCTTGGCTGTTTAACAGATAATAGGGAGATTTCCCAGTATGGAGTTAAATGCCCCGTAATAATATTTCTAAAGTGACTCAGGGGAACTGTCTTGGAAGACGAAGTGCCGACTTGAAAGCAAGTTGTGTGTGATGATGGATTATAGCAAAACAAATAATAACTTAAAACTCATTTGGCTTGGTTTCAACCTCGTTTGATCATAAAATTATGTTGTGTTGCTCTCTAACTAATCTACTTGAAAATCTGGTGCTCTAGTAAGAAAAACTGCACTGCGCAAGATTAAAATAGCTCTACTGCCATGATATGGGTATGCATATATGTATAAGGAGGCAAGAATGTGTTTGTGAACTCTGAAAATATCTGAATTTCTGCATTGATTACTCATAAAGCTGATCTGATTTTCACGTCACAAAGTGACAATTGTATTTAAGACATTGAGTGATCATTAACAGGAGAGGTGGGAAAATGTAAATGAAATGGACAGTTGAGGTCAAAAGTTTACATACACCTTGCAGAATCTGCAAAATATTAATTATTTTACCAAAATAAGAGGGATCATACAAAATGCATGTTATTTTTATTTAGTACTTACTTGAATAAGATATTTCACATAGAAGATGTTTACATATAGTCCATAAGAGAAAATAATAGTTGAATTTATAAAAATGACCCTGTTCAAAAGTTTACATACTCTTGATTCTTAATACTGTGTTGTTACCTGAATGATCCTGTTTTGTTTTCTTTGTTTTTTTTTTGTTCATGAAACCCTTGTTTGCTCTGGTCTGTTAAACTGCCTGCTGTTCTTCAGAAAAATCCTTCAGGTCCCACAAATTCTTTGGTTTTTCAGCATTTTTGTGTGTTTGAACTCTTTTTAACAATGACTGTATGATTTTGAGATCCATCTTTTCACACTGAGGACAACTGAGAGATTCATATACAACTATTACAAAAGGTTCAAACACTCACTGATGCTCCACAAGGAAACCCAATGCTTTAAGAGCCGGGGGTGAAAACTTTTGGAATTTAAAGATCAGGGTAAATTTAGCTTATTTTGTCTTCGGGGAAACATGTAAGCATCTTCTTTAGCTTCTGAAGGGCAGTCCTAAATGAAAAAAATATGATATTTAGGCAAATTAAGAAAAATGTACACATCTTTATTCTGTTCAAAAGTTTACACCCCCCCTGCTCTTAATGCAATGTTTTGCCTTCTGAAGCATCAGTGAGCGTTTGAACCTTCTGTAATAGTTGCATATGAGTTCCTCAGTTGTCCTCAGTGTGAAAAGATGGATCTTAAAATCATACAGTCATTGTTGGAAAGGGTTCAAATACACATAAAAATGCTGAAAACCAAATAATTTGTGGGACCTGAACGATTTTTCTGAAGAACAGCAGGCCATTTAACTGTTCACAGTAAACAAGGTTCAGGGTAAACAACTGTCACTAAATAAACAAAACAAAAAAAACAATCTAATTCCTCTTATTTTGGTAAAATAATTATCATTTGCAGATTCTGCAAGGTGTATGTAAACTTTTGACCTCAACAATAAGTGGTACAACTTCTCAAAAAGCTAATTGGATTCTATTAAGATGACATTGAAAGTGTGTTTTGTACACACAAAGCCTGGATATTCTCAGAAAGGTTGGATAGTGTGAACCATGCCTCGATCCCGAAAGCTTAAAACTCACATAGCTGGAAAAGTCTCATAAAAGCATTGCTACAGACTTGGGTGTTCATGAATAAACATACCAGGAAATCATAAAAGAGCTGAGAAGGAACCTGAAACAGCATTAAGGAAGCTTCTGCTGTCTTAAAAATATATTGAGACATGTCTAGGTGTTACCTGGTTGTTCCATGTCTGGGAAAGGGTTCTGTTGAGACAAAAGTTTATATTTTGGGCCAAAATGAAGAACTTTTTGTTTAGAGGAAAAAGGGCACTGCATACCAACTCCAAACCTCAGCTCAACTGTCAAACATGGTGGACGGATCCTGGTTTAACACTGCTTTGCTGCCTCAGGGTCTAGACACTTTGCAATCACTGAGGGGAAAAAATGAATTATAAATTGTATCAAGACATTTTTTTCAAGGAGTATGTCAGACAAGCAGTTCATGGACATGTTTCACAATGATTCAAAATTTTTAGTGGAACATTCTACTAAATGTATCATTTTGTGTTCCACGCAAGAAAGAAATGAATATGAAAGTCAACAAAGACAGAATTCTGAATAAAAAATAACTAATTATATTGTTTTATGGAACAGTTTAAAATTATCCTAATAACATGAAAGAAATATTAATTACATGCTATAGAAATGTAATTGTTATCATAGACAGACCTGTTAATATTTCGACTGTGTTTGTGAAATACTTGCTTATCAAGGTTAACTTAAAGTTGTCTCCAATTCCTGTGTTTAAAACTGTGATCCTTCGCCTACAGCAGTACAGCTCCTGAAAAAAAAAGTATAACTTTATCCCAAACTGAGTTCCATTTTGCATTTTCTCCAGGAGGCGGCACAGCAGTCGTTTATAATGGAAAAATCGCCCCAGGCTGAAAGTTCCGTTAGTTTCTTTCTCTCTTCTTTTTCTTTTCTCCTCTCCAGCGGGAAGCCTCTCTTCTCTCCTCCTCCTCACATCACATCCGGCTCAGTTTCCCGAGCAGTTTGGACTCACTTACAGTGCAGCGTTAGGAAGTCCGAATCATGTAAGCGAATCGATTCGCGCGGACGCTTCGTTCAATTTCGACTCATTTGTCTTAGTGTTCGCAAAAGTACAGTTGAGGCATTTTTAAGTGCAGAAAGTATCAGTGGAATCCACAGAATTAATAGTCATCATTTAAATGTGTTTCCAGCAGTTTTGACGCAACTTTTAGCTTATTAAATTTTATGAGAAAACGTAATTAATGAAATTCTTCTTTAATGATTGTTTAATGAAAGGTTTGTCGCAGTGTTTTCTTTACTTAACTAGTGTAAGATTTTGCGTTGTTTATGCTTCCATCATGTCGCAGTTCACCTGAGAGCCGAATGATTCACAAACGCTCGGCGAATTGATTCAGAGGAATCATCGAAAAGAACCGGTTCAAAAGAACGGCTCCTACGCGAATCGGACATCCCTGTTACAGTGAGTGTAGCAGTTTTAAGAGGCTGCCGTGGATCTGCTGCTGATATGGAGACTCTTACCATCAACAGACACTGAGCGGGCAACTTTAGTGAGCCGACTAGACGGATAACGCGCTTTCATGGCTGCTCTCCTGTCACGTTAACAACTCAAAACATGTCCAAAAGCCTGAAGAAGAAAAGTCACTGGACTAACAGAGTCCACGAGGTTGTGTTATCCAGGGGTCCGAGTGGAGATCTTGGGTTCGAGCTGCAGGGAGGCGCGGAGAATGGACAGTTCCCCGTTATTGGAGAGGTGAAACCGGACAGGCGCAAACTGCATCAGGACGAGCTACTTCTGGAGGTCAATGATACTCCAGTGGCTGGACTGACCATCAGGGATGTGTGGGCTGTGGTCAGACACTGCAAAGACCCTGTCCGCCTGAAGTGTGTCAAACAAGGTTAGTTTAAACATTGGTTTGAATGTAAAGTTCATTTAAAGTGCCACAATTTGACCGGTTTTCAACAAAATAGCTTACTACTGTAAAACGTAATTTACATGAACATTCAGACTTGCATAATAACTTACGTATTTGTTTGTTGTTAAATATATACAGCTAGCAAACAAACAAGCTTAGGCTTGTTTGAGTTTGTTTATTTTCAACACGTATCACGATTTTAGTGTAAGAATAATCTACAAACTATGCGTTTATGGCCGAAACTGGTGAATATCTGAAAGGTTACACCTGTTTGTGTACGTATTTTCAGGTGAGCCTTTAGTTTTGCGTGTCTCATGTATCACATTGCATCCAAATGTAACATAAGAAGAAAGTACTGGTGTTAGTGTTTCACAACTGCTTGGACTCGCGTGTGAAAGTTGTTGGTTTGTTGCTATAGAAGCGGAGTTGGTGTGTTTTTGGAAAGGGGGGTGTGTCCATCGCTACAGAAGCGCTTCTTGGTGGTGATGTTACGTCATCGTCACGTTTACAACGTCACCGCGCTGCATGCCACATTCTATTTAGCGTTTGTAAACTTCTTGCTACATTTACCTAAATTGAGCTTTGTTGACACTGAAGGGTTATCTTTCCGTTATCCTTCAGTTTAGTTTGTGTTATCAGACTGTAATCCGGTCTTTGTGGGTGTGCCACGGTTCTGAAATACATCATGACATTACTATTTTCCCAATAGGCCTGTATCTGAACCTCACAATCACACTGTCATGAATGATGCCAGTTTAGTTAAACAAAGTGGCTTGTCCTTTCTGTTTAGTTACAGACCCATAATTGTAAGCATTTTAGTTTCTTTAAGATTACTGGTTTAGCATGTGAGCGTGGCATTCTTTTCCTTTGACATATCGTTTTTTTTGCATTATAAGACCTACCATCAGTAAATGTCTTTAGAGCAAGGGGTTTAAAAATATTTTTACCCTCAGATTTGATGATCCCTTGCAAGGGACCACTTCCTGACAATTTATTTTTTTGCTTTTACTAATAAAAAAAAAAACACTAGGTTTTAACAGTAACAACAATATGACTTTAAAATAAAATAAGTCCAATATCATATAGTAATAATATTTACTATATACTATATATATATAAATATATATAGTTTCTAATTTTATAATTGTTGCATAGCATCTCATTATATTTAGGGACTTCCTCATAATAATGATGAGTTAATATCCCATAATAGTGAGTATATGCTTACTTAACATCTCAAATAATATTTGTCTTTTTTTCTTCCTAAAATTTGTTCTGTGGACTATGGAAGCCAGTTTCCATCCTAGCTGAGTTAAAAATATTTAAGTCATAATAATGTGAAGCATTCTTGTAATAATGGCTTAATATTTCATAATAATCTCATAATAATGAGAAACGTTCTCATAATAATGACTTAAGGTCTAATAAAAATGGGAAGAATCTTATATATTTGTTATATTAATGGGAGTTGGTTGTAAGTTGTTTTTCATTACATAAAATAAATAAAAATGAGACACTTTCTCATGATAATGACTTTACTTTCATAACAATGAAATATTTTTAACATGATTATTATTATTATCCCATATGCTGATTTGCTGTTTAAGAAACATGTATTATTATTAGCAATATTTAAATATTTTTTATTTATTAATTATTTTTTTTTAGGATTCTTTGATGAATAGAAAGATCCAAAGATCAGCATTTATCTGAAATAAAAAGCTTTTGTAACATTATACTCTGTACTATTTAAAAGCTTGGAGTCATTTATACTTTTATTTAACAAGGATGCTTTAAATTGATCAAAAGTGATGATACAGACATTTATAATGTTACAAAAGATTTCTTTTTCAGATAAATGCTGATAAAAACTTTAAATTCATCAAAGAAACCTGAAACAATTCTACTCAGCTGTTTTCAACATAATGATAATAATAAATAATAATAATAAATGTTTTTTGAGCAGCAAATCCAAATATTAGAATGATTTCTGAAGGATCATGTGAGTGAATTAATGATACTAAAATTCAGTTTTAAAATCACAGGAATAAATTACATTTTAAAATATGTTCAAATAGAAAGCAGTTATTTTAAATAGTAAAAATATTTCACAGTTGTTATGTTTTTGCTATCCATTGGATCAAATAATTGTAGGCTTGATGAGCAGAAGAGACTTCAAAAAACATTAAAAATCTTACTGTTCAAAAACTTTTGACTGGTAGTGTATTTCACAAGCTGAAGTGACTTTTCTTTATTTGTTAGAATAAGCATAACTCAATATTTTAGCTAATTGCAAAAGCTGAATAATCAATCAAAATCTACTGATTAATTAGTAAAATAATCAACGATCGTTCGATTTATCGGTCTAATAATCATTAGATTAATTGATTATGAAATTAATCATTTATTGCAGCCCTACTCCCATTATAAGACATTAAGTTATTATTACTCTGATTATTCCTTTTTTAAATGATTTTCCTTTTTCATATTATTTCCAATTGTGACATGACAACTGATTATGAGGTTTCTCATTATTATGTTCTCAATGTAATAAGATTACAATATGCTAAATCATATTCTGAACAAGTGCTACGTGATAAGCTTATAAGAGAGCTTCTCATTATTGTAAATCATATTTTTTCTCAACTGAGGCAGAAATGATCCAACCCTAATGCATGATTAATACATTATTATACGCTTGTATTTTATTAGATGCATTTAGCTTTTTTCCCCTGTTGTCCATGACCTATTAAAACAGACTCATCAATGGCAAACCACTGCTCTTGAAATCTTCAAAATCTTTTGTTGCCTTCAAAAAATTTTGGCCTGTGAGGATTATCGTTCAACATTGAAATTGAAGTGAGAGGCACCACATTTCAGAGAGAAGATACATTTGACATTGCCACTTTATTTCGTTGCCACAACCCTTGGATTTTTGCTGTAGGCACAACTAAATCATGAGATCAATAGCTTTTATGAAGCACTTTCAGTTACAGCACTCAATTTCAAGTCGCACATAGTAATTCGCCAACCGTCCCATCCCCCTTTGGCCTTCGCAGAGCAATGCTTGTTCAGCTTTACAGAGGGTCAAGGATGTGCTGTATCATTCGGAGAGCAAAACAAGCGCACTTTATACAAAATCTTAAAAAGGAAGTAACACTTTCATGTGTCCAAATTACGTCTTATTTTCAGACTTCCAGACATTTATTTATTGGTTGAAAGATGTGAGGATATTGAGAATTATATGTAAACAGCACAGCTGTACTATATTTATATATATGTATGTGTATATGCTATAGATAGAATCAGCGTTTCCATACTGCTAGTTAAAAAAGTTCGATTTTTTGTCGAAGCGTTTCATGTAATATTTTTCTTTTTCGAGTGCAGTAGCAGGGGCCTACTTGATATTCATTGGACACAGTAGTAGGGCAGACACAAAACTGTGGTCGGTGTGGTCAGATGCCTAGGTAAGTACCCTAAGATGAGATGTCTGTAGCATTCATCTGTGAAATAACAGGTTGTGAAACACACACACACACACTCATTTACACAGCCTCCCGGGATGACCTGGCCAACTTTTTGATGTCTGGGTTTTGAGTTATCAGCGAGACCGTTTGGTGAAATCATTTCTTTGAAATGCTGCAGCCGACCTTTAAATGTAGTTTTGTTACAATATCGTAAATATGGCACGGCACATTATTGTATTTATGTTTCATTCATCCCCTTGAGGTAGGATGATATGAGGTTGACATAAATTATCATCTCTCAGCCGCCAGTTATAATTGTAAATTTAATTTGAGATTAGAAGATGTAATTATAATCATGCCAGCTGAATTGATGTGTTAATGCGCAACGCTTCTGGTCATTTTCTCTCCTGTTTCCTGTACTCTTTGACCCTGGACTCTGTGTTTCATGTTCCTCTCTCCACCCACTGCTTGACCTGCCACTTTCATGAACCGTTTAGGGCCAGCGGTAGGCCACATGCTTGTTTAAACCACACCAAGGGGTCTGTACAACCAGGATGTGACATCGCGTTGATAGCAAGTGCACATTTTCTGGTGCTCGGCTCATGGGGCTTGGCGACCTTAACCAGAAAGCTTTATTTTAGATAGAAAAAAGCCTTGTGATGGAGTCGGCACCACAGCAACCGGAAAGCATGACATCATACAAGTGCGGTTGTGGCATCTGTAAACCAAGGGACTTTGGTTTGGCATGAGTTTTGATTTATTTCACCAGACTGAGTGAAAAGAAATGGCTTGAGCTGTGTGTGTGCTACGTATAGCAATGATAGCTCAAATTGTGTGGCTTTTTGAGAAGAGGTGTACAGTTACTTTTTAAGTAAATGGACTCGAAACCAGCTGTGGGATTTTTATTTTTATTAGTTAGTGATTTTGAACCTGTTCATCAAGAAGATCTGTTCAGATCTGTTCATTTACTGTTCTTTTGTGTCTGCAAGATACATTTTTAAATCAGTAGGTGACAACAAGTGTCTTGTGTGAGTCACTGAATAACTGAATTAAAGTGATAGTTCACCCAAAAATTAATCATTTGACTTTTTTCATCTCTTTAATTCAGTTATTCAGTGGCTATCCCTTTAATTTTGTTTGTATGTTGTTTGTACGGAAGCCCACTTTTGCCATATAAGGGAAAAAATACGCTCCTGTAAATAATCATGATATAAAAAGGCATAATTATGGCCTAAAATGTCCAAATTTTAAGATACTTAATCATAATTATGGTTTTTATGTCATAATTTACCAAAGCATGATTTCAAAATGATGAGATGCTAAGTTTAAGTATAATAAGATAAGTTGAAATTATTAAATAAAAAGTTCAAATTATTTTTGTCATAATTTTTGTCATAATTATGACTTTTTTGTATATATAATTGACATAATTTTCAAAATTGAGATAACAATCATGAGATAAAAAGTTATTGATAAGTCATAATTATGACATAAAAGGCAAACTTTGTTTCATAATTATGACTTGTCATAATTATAATTTAACAAAGCATAATTTTACAATTGAGATACCAATCATAATAAGATAAAACATCAAAATTGAGATAAAAAGCCATAACTATGACATAAAAAGTCAAACGTTTTATTAACATGACTTATAACATAATTATTTAATAAAGCATATTTTTTTATATTGAGATGCCATTCATTAGATAAAACGTTGAAACTGAGATCATAGTTTCATAACTATGACTATAGTCATAATTATGACTTGCTATCTAATCATTATTATGACTTTTTATATCATAATTATGATTTACATACATTTTTTTTTACTTTAGATACCAGTTGTAATGAGATAAAAAGTCGAAATTGAAACAAAAAGTCATAATTATGTCATAAAAAGTCTCACTTTTTCATAATTATGACTTAGGTCATAATTATAATTTAACAAAGCATAATTTTTAAAATTGAGGGATCAATCATAATTACATAAAATGTCAAAATTGAGATAAAAAGTCAAAATTATGACAAAAAGTCAAACTTTTTTTTATAATTATGACTTAAAGCATAATTTTCAAAATTAAGATGCCAATCATAATGAGAGGAAAAAGTCCAATTGGGATAAAAAGTCATAATTATGACATAAAACGTCACATTTATGACTTAAGTCATAATTATGATTTAAACAAGCAGAATGTTTAAAATTGAGATGCAATCATAATGAGACAAAAAGTCCAAATTGAGATCATAATTATGAGATGAAATGTCATTTTTTCATAATAATGACTTATGTCATAATTATAATTTAACAAATCATAATTTTCAAAACTGAGAAGAAATAAGAAATCATAAGAAAAAATCATTATGACATAAGTCATTTTTTTTAATAATTATCGAAATTAAGAGACCAGTCATAATTAGTTTAAAAGTCCAAATTGAGATAAAAAGTCATTAGTATTGTCATAATTATTACTTTTTATCTAATCATTTCAGCTTAGTCATAATTGTAACTTTTTGTCATAATTATGACTTCATCTTATCATTTTAACTTTGTCATAGTTATGACTTTTTTCTCAACGTTTTTAACTTTTGTCATAATTTTGACTTCTGTGTCTTCATTTTGAGAATGAGAACAGTCCGTTCATGAAAAAAACTGTTCAAACACGGATTCATTCACAATATAATTTCCATTATTTGAAAAACCATTAGAATTGATTCTAGACTACGGAATGATAGAAATGGGCTAAAAAAAACCCTCCTGTAGATGAAAGCGGTGACCTAAGTTCTAGCTTTTGATTTGAGGAGATTAGCAACCACCTAGAAATTACCCAGAACACCCTATAAACACATAGCAATGCCCTCAGAACCATTCAGAACACTTTAGCCACCACATAGCAACATCCTACCATCGTGGCGGTGAGTATGTGCGAATCTAGTTTATGCTTATTTGCAGTGCATCTACTGCAGTTTTTGTTTATGAGAGTGCAGGACCAACTGCAGTGTATGATATATCTCTGGGAATTGAGCAGACTCTAGCCTCAGGAAAGGCAGGAATGGGTTCCACCCTGTCTAGACGAGTAAAAATGTATTGATGTATCTCATTTATGGTCTCAATCCCTACAGCAGCTTGCCCATGAATGCTTGTCTTGTCATATGTCTATGCGGCTTGTGTCTCCCAGGTGAACGCGTGGCATCCTGGCGCTCATGTAGTAATGATGCGCATGCAGTCAACCAGAAATCCTGCAGTGGTCAGGAAATACTGGACCTCTGGTGATCTGAAACTGTCTTTCGCCCTCAGCACTTTAGTTATTGTCAGTCTGCATGGTGCAACGCCCATGAGAGGGGTCGGAGATTTTCGATAATGGAGAGTCATTACTCTTTAACACTTCCTCTCCATCTTTTAGTCTTTCACATTTCGGTCAAGTGGGAGGTTCTCTCAAGGGAGCCGGGGGTGGTGTTTTTAACTATAGCGGCAGTGAGCCCTAGTGAGACTCCTGATCTGTTCAATTTCTAATACTGATCATAGGTTGTATAGGACATTTTAGAGCAGAACACACTTGAGAAGAAATGGTATTCATATGCCTGAAGGATGGCTATGGCATTGCCCTTTCAGTGAAGAATAAATGTTGTCAGTGCCAGTGAGCAATATGATATATTTATCATTTTCTTACTGCATTTTTATGTGTTACTGGTGAAGGCTTATTAAAAGTCACCGGAAATTTAGTTTCAGTCTCCTCTGCTGAGGTCAGGCGTTTTAGTGCCACATTAAAAATTAAAAAAATGTAAGATTACAAGATTAAAGTATTAAATTTCAAGAATAAAGTCGCAATTATGAGAAAAAAGTCAAAATATTTTGAGAATAAAGTTGAAATTCCGAGAATAAAGTCAAAATATTTTGAGAAAAAATTATGAGAATAAAGTTAATGTTTCAAGAATAAAGTCAAAATTATGCGAATAAAGTCTAAATTTTATTCTCTAACCATTCGACTTTATTCTTGACACATTTAAACTTTATTTTCGTAATTTCGACTTTATTTCTCGAAATATTTAGACTTTATTCTTAAAACATTTAGACTTTATTCTTGAAACATTTGAACTTTATTCTCAAAACATTTAGACTTTATTATCTAAATATTTCAACTTTATTCTCCTAATGTTGACTTTATTCTCAAAATATTTCGACTTTATTCTCGAAACATTTAAACTTTATTCTCGAAACACTTAGACTTTATTATCTAAATATTTCAACTTTATTCTCGTAATTTTGACTTTATTCTCAAAATATTATGACTTTAACTTTGTAATTTCAACTTAATTCTTCAAATATTTCAACATATTTTTAAAATATTAATTTTATTCTCAAAATATTTTGACTTTATTCTCAAAATATTTATACTTTATTCTCAAAATATTTAGACTTTATTCTCGAAACATTTAAACTTTATTCTCGAAACATTTAGACTTTATTATCTAAATATTTCAACTTTATTCTTGTAATTTCGACTTCATTCTCATAAGATTTTGACTTTATGCTCGAAATTTCGACTGTATTCTCGAAACATTTAAACTTTATTCTCGTAATTTCGACTTCATTCTTGTAATTTTGACTTCGTTCTCGTAATTTCGACTTTATTCTCAAAACTTTATGCTTGAAACATTTAGGCTTATTTAACACAAAATATAAATCAAAATATTTTGTACATAAATAACATATATCTCTTAAATATATACACATGTGTTTGTATTTATATATACATAATAATTACACACAGTACACACATATATTAGGCAAACTCAAACTTTCATTTTGTATGCGATTAATATCGATTAATCGTTTGCCAGCCTAAAGTGATCTGGCATTTTTAAATGCATTTTTACAATTAAATATATGTATTTTATGATGTCTTTTCATTAATACTTTTTTTGGAGGACTTCTCTAACAACAATCTAATCTCACCCAGGATCACTCCAATAGTATGTGTCTTAACTAAATATCCTGTTTAAGTCACTTTATATTGTATGAGGGCTTTGGGTGGTTTCTTAGTGGCTTATTGGATTTGCCTATAATTTGTTTGTGGCTGCTGTAGTATTTGTGTGAGAGTGAATCTTAAGTGAATAAAGGGTAATCCAGTAAGAGCGTGTCTGAGTGGGCCAACAAATCAAGAAGATTTTCTGCCAGAGGTTAGCACTGACACTTGATTTGAAAACACTTGACTTGAGTTACTTTTTGGCATCATACTGCGTGTATGTGTAAGAAGTTATATTATTAGCACTGGTAAGTAGAAAGTAGATAGATAGATACTACTGTTGCTGAAGTGTATGTGTGTGTGTGTATGAAGCTCCATTGCTTCCTTACAGCCATGTCAATTTATCACTCCTACATGGCTGTCTGCTTGTTCACGTACCCTTGCTCAAGGACGTATGATTCATCGGTCTGAATTCATCCGATTAGCAGGTACATTTGGGTCGATTTTATTTCACTTCGAATTAAATCACCTGCAGAGAAAGACATTTGCATTACTTGTGTCGGGAAAGTTTACTTCAAATGGAACTTTCATTTTGTAACATATTATGCAAGTGTCCACGTCGTCATGTCCATTACTGTCACAGACACAGAAAAAATGTTTTGATCCCAGTTTTGTGAGAGACATGCCTGAGTCAAGCATCATATCTATTGTGTCTCGTTTTGCTGGATATCCGCGATAAGCGGTGTTGTAGAGAGAGACGGGATCATTTTGAGTGAAGCTTCCTGTGAGAAGCATGTTTGTTATGGAAAGCAATTGTGCGGTTGTGTTTGTGGCTGGTGATTCATATTTCCTCACGAGGCTGTCATTCGCAGGGTCTGCAGTCGTCCGCTTTAATTTGTTATTCTTTAAGCTTGTACGATCAAAACTAATTAATTTCTGAAACTCTCAATGAAAGTGTGGCACCTCCTCCCACAAGGGTGCTTTTAGTGCATAACAGTTTGGCATCTTACTGAAGTTAATGGTTTAGCAAAACTGTGTGCCAGACGTGTCATGGGAAATGTGATTTTTCTTGTGTTTTGTGAAGATGAAAGCTTTGTTTAGAATTGTAATGTACTTCATACTTGTGATAATTGCTACATTGAGGAATAAGAGTGTTATCTAGCAAAACGATCTGTTATTTTCTAAAACAAAACTGATATACTTTTTAGCCACAAATGCTCATCGTGCACTAGCTCGACCTCACGCATTACATAGTCACGTTGAAAAGGTCACGCGTGAGGTAGGTGGAAGTAACAACCCAGTGTTTATAAAGTGAACGTGCAAAGAAAGTCAAACGACAAAAAATTTAAAATAACGATGTCGGACGATTTTGAAGTTGGAGGAGAAAATAAGATGGAGTTTTTCGACCCACACTACCTTTTTGAACCAAAGTACGCAGATGAAGAACTAACCCTGCGTGACCTTCCCAACGCGAAGTCGTCCATATGCATCGCAGAGGGTCTAAATTGCCATGGAAAACTTCTTTATAATCTAAATACTTAAAGGAGAAGTCCACTTCCCATATAATGTACTCCCCTTGTCATCAAAGGTGTTCGTGTCTTTCTTTCTTCAGTCGTAAAGAAATTATGTTTTTTGAGGAAAACTTTTTTTAGGATTTTTCTCCATATAATGGACTGATATAGTGCCACGATTTTGGACTTCCAAAATGCAGGCTTCAAACGATCCCAAATGCGGTTGTAAACAAGTCCAGTCGAGAAAGAAGGGTCTTATCTAGCGAAACGATTGGTTATTTTCATAAAAAAAAAATACAATTGAAATACTTTTTAATCTCAAAAGCTCATCTTGTCTCGCTCTCCCTGAACTCTGTGTATTCTGGCTCAAGACAGTTAGGGTATGTTAAAAAACTCCAATCGTATTTTCTCCCTCAACTTCAAAATCATTTCAAAATCATCCTACTTCGCTGCAGAAGTACCGACCCAGTCTTTACAAAGTGAACATGCAAAGAAGATCAAACACCCTTAACAAAAAAGGTAAAACAGTGATAAAGGACGGTTTTGAAGTTGAGGGAGAACATGAACTGTCATGACCCTGAAAAAAAGGTCCAGGCAGAGTAAGACAAGACGAGCGTTTGACATTAAGAAGTATATAAATTGTATTATTTTTATTAAAATAGCCGATCGTTTTGCTAGATAAGACCCTTATTTCTTGTCTGGGATCGTTTACAACAACATTTGGGATCGTTTGAAGCCGCATTTAAACTGTATTTTGGAAGTTCAAACTCAGGGCACCATAGAAATCCATTATATGGAGAAAAATGCTGCAATGTTTTCCTCAAAAAACATAATTTCTTCATGACTGAAGAAAGAAAGACATGAACATCTTGGATGGCAAGGGGGTGAGTACATCATTTGTGAATCTTTATTTTGGAAGTGGACTTCTCCTTTAATGCTTGTAAGAGGACAATGAGAAAAAGTGCTAGAAAAGTGTAGAAAGTAAAGGCTTAAAAATGTTACATATGTGACCCCAGACCACAAAACCAGTATTAAGTAGCATAGGTATATTTGTAGCAATAGCCAAAAATACATTGTATGGGTCAAAATGATAGATTTTTCTTTTATACCAAAAATCATTAGGATATTAAGTAAAGATCATGTTCCATTAAGATATTTTGTTAATTTTCTACCGTAAATATATCAAAACGTAATTTTTGATTAGTAATATGCATTGCTAAGAACTTCATTTAGACAACTTTAAAGGCGATTTTCTCAATATTTTTATTTTTTTACACCCTCAGATTCCAGATTTCAAATATTGTCATACCCTAATAAATACATCATACGTCAATGAAAAGCTTATTTACTCAGCTTTCATATGATGTATAAATCTCAGTTTTGAAAAATGTACCCTTATGACTGATTTTGTGGTCTTCCAAAAGACAGATATCAGGAGATAAATAAAAACAGCCTGCGAAAGTACTTTGATGATTCAGTGGAAAAAGATTGACCACAATCAGTACAAATGTGTGTGTGTGTGTGTGATTCAGGGAGTCTGTTTGTATCTTATTCATTTCGGCTATAATTGCAGATGGCTGTGGACAAAGGAGGATGGGCTCCTTTCATGCACTCAAACTTTTATACACAATTAAGATTTATTCCATTGAACCAGACTAGTTCTTTGAGTATTTATACACAATGTAATGAATGTTTTATATTTTCAACAGTTTCTTTTCATAATGGTGAATGAGCACAATAGGCACTGATTAAATTCTGCTCTTATTCCTCAAGGTTTGATGCGAAAACAGAATGACCTGTAGTTTAAAGTTGTTCTGAATGTACACGTTCATGATTAATAACTCAGCGGATGTGACAAGTTTAATTGTTACTGTTACTGGATTGAAAAATGTTTGCCCACTTGCTCTTGCATTGGGATTTGATATATTTAAAATGTTGATAATTTGATTCTAGAAAATGGTTGATGTAGAAAAACAGTTTGTTCTTTCTTTAATTTGTATCTGAGCTTCAGGCAGATGGTTTTCTGTCGTCATTTCTATGAATCACACCCTTTCACAGTGAAGAAGTCATTTATCAAAATCTGCCCACCTCTTGTTACCATGTGGGTTATTAAGATTCATCTTCAGTGGAATATAGACTTCTGCCGACTTCTTTTGTTGAGAAAATAACATAGCATTCTCTACTTTCAGCTCTCTCGCAGTACTTCAACCATTTTGGCACCAAGCTGTTTGTGGTCAGCAAGGCCTGCCAATGAAGAACAGCAACATAACACTTTAACCTCTGACATCATCAGCACAGTCATGTGATTCTGAACTCATATGGTAGAGCATCTAATCTGGTCAGATCTTTCTCCTAAGAGCTCAGCGGTTTTTCCCCATTTTTTTACTTGTATATATTTTTTAAAAATACTTATATAGAGAGTTCTTTAATCATGAAACAATCAAAAAACATGATAACATTTGATTTGAAGCTTTAATTTTATTGCTTTAATGTGTCAGCAATGTCACATTTTTATTACTTTGTTTCATCTTATAAATTATAGGAGAAACAACTGAGACAACCATGATAGCTAAATATGGATCCGACTAGGGGACATGGTGATGGGAATAAAACTGAAATGTGTATAAATAATATTTAGGGCTGCTCTCGACTAAACCGAGATTTTTCTGGTCGACTAGTAGTTGTTCATTGTAAGCATGAGTTGACTATTAGTCACACGTTTATTAATAAACCACATAAATCATAATAACAAGCCTTTAATTGCCTACATAGCCTAAAAGTTTGCCACAGCGCACCCGCAGATATAATAATTATGAATGTGTCAGGGAAAAACAGCAATGAGACTGCATTAACGTTCTAATAATTTATTGATAAACTAGCAGTTTCTTTGTTTTCGGTTTAAAGAGATGAAGTCGACGACACTGGTTCGTCAGGTTTCATATGGATTACATAATCTGAGAATATTTGTTTTCTATTTAACTTGGTTAATTTGAAACTAGACATTTTACTCTCTATAGAAATATTTTTCATGTTTGTGAGGCAAGCATACACATTTTTTAAAAGTTTCACAATCAAGTTCACAGAGACCAAGACAGCAGAAAGCGCATTCCTGTTTGCTTTAATTATTTTACAAAAGCACAACGTCTCGTTGTTATTGTAAGTGCACACAAATAAACGTAGAGTCTATACAGTTTCAAAAGATGTATTACTTTTATCTCTGTGACCAAAAATGAGTATTTTAAGAGAAAGTGACCGCACCGGCGCCTCCATCTGTCATGCAAGGAGTGTGCACATTATTCTAGGTTAACATTGGATTGAGTGGACCTGTAAAGTTGCTACTACATACATCTTGCAGATGAAAAGCCATATTTAAGGTCGATGAATGATAGGTGAGCGTTTGGATGTCCTGCTCGATGTACTTGTATTACCACATAGACTAACCATTAGTGATCTGTCCACTGAAGCCCCCATCCAGATAGACACGCTCAGAGCTTTTTAGCCTATATCACAACGATTGTTTTCAACCACATTAAAATAATGACGATTAAATAAAGACAATTGTTGAATACACACAGATGTTTTTGTTGTTAAATGCACTGGTGTATTTTTTATCATACATGCCCCTCGGGTCACGTATCCTGGCGCTGGGAATGCAGGATTATTAGACTGCTGTCACTTTAAGAGCTGTCTGGATCCAGTATACTGTCACACATGTTTTCTTTTCCAGCTTGTTTGCTTTCACTTAAGTCCTAAATTACTGTGTATACAAGGATACTTGCAAAGACAGGCATTTTAACACAAGTGTGTGTATTGAACCGCTCAAGGCCTGTAAAGCGGCAAAAATAACTCAATACTCCTGCACTCTATGAGCACCGTCTTCACGTATATAAAACATAAAGCAAAATGATTTCTCTTCCGCTGCTGATTGTTTCAACCTCTTAAAATCACTAGTTTTTAAACAGCAGTGCTTAAAAATGCATGCACATGATACGTTTTTGTGGCCGCGTAGCACAGCAACGTCACATGAGCGTGTAACCGCGATAGAGACGATAGTCAAAAAATATTATACCAATTAATTGTGTCTACTGGTAAAGTACGACAGTATTTCTATTACAAAAGTTTTGTGAGCGAACGCAAACTTTCTCTGAGGAATCCAGAAGTTTTGTGAAAAAACTGCAACAGCATTGAAATATAATTTTGCGTCCAATCTTTTCTCATCACCATGTCCCTTTAGGGCCTCCATACGTAAATGAGAATGTCATTAAGAACTCTAAATCAATACAGTTTACTTCCAGGTTGTTCTGTTACTGGAGCTTCAGTGTATTAAGTATGGTAGTAAACAGTGTGTGTGTGTTTTAAGAAAGTGTTCAGTAATTAGAGGTTAAGGGAGTACAGCTTTCCTCTGCTGAGTCTAACAAAGTCTCTCAGAAACATGCCGTCATGTGCCACATTGTGTCCACTCACAAATAAAACGCCCATCTTCCCCTTGACTCACTGTCAGCTTCTTCTCTCCTGCCTCCTCCTGTCCTCCTCCTCCTCTTTCCCACACGTCTTAACTTCCTCCCCGCATCTGTCTGTTCTTAATTAATGCCTACTGTATTATCTGAAGTACGTGAGTCCTGTTGTTGGCTTGGCATAGAACTGAGGAGGCTTTGTTTACCAGCGCCGTATCTGCTTGTTGAGAGCTCACATGATTAAATAAGTTGATTAACTCAAAACAAGCACAAAACAAGACTGATTGGAGGTCAGGGTTTGAATTGAGGTCGGGGTTTGTTCCAAGAATAGGTCTTTTTCACTGAAAGAGCACTGATTTAGAAACAAACTGTAACAGTGGAGCAGATTGCTTTGCGATTATTTATTTTTCACAGAGAGTTTTATGTAAAACAAGTAAAACTGTAGAATATCTAGCATTATCTATACATATTTAAATTACTATGGTGTAATAGTCTTACTGTACCTCACATAGTCTAACTCGCTTTCAATGGTGATACTTTGGTTGGGTTAATTGCGACCGTGATTGCCTAATAGATTCTGCTCTTTCAATGGCGTCTACTTGTCTAATTAATCAAAATCTATATAAACGAGCTCTGAATGAATGGTGTAGGGTATAGAGTGTTGGATGAGAGCTTTAGGATGGACCTGTGGTCTACAGTGGTACAATGGGTGGATTGGTATTTAGGCTTTTGGGCCCATGTGAGGAGCCCATCTCTGCATACATTACCATGAACGATGGACCGCCATTGTTCTCACATGAAAGGAACGCACAGTTATTCTAATGAAACGTGGGAAAGGGGATCACTCTCCTCATTTTACCTCTTAGCCCCGTTCCTCCATTCAATGTTGGTATGCTGCTGTTTGTGAACTCTATCAGTCCTACATGAATTATTCGAGTTTGTTGGCAGCTTATGTGTTTGGTTATGTTGTTTGTCTGGGAATATAAATGTATACATTAAAGGAGAAGTCTACTTCCAGAACAACAATTTACAGATAATGTACTCACCCCCCTTATCATCCAGGATGTTCATGTCTTTCTTTCTTCAGTCGTAAAGACATTGTGTTTTTTGAGGAAAACATTTCAGGATTTTTCTCCATATAATTGACAGCTATGGTGCCCCGAGTTTGAACTTCCAAAATGCAGTTTAATAATCAAACGATCCCAAACGCAGTCGTAAATGTCGATGTAAATCCCAGCCGAGAAAGAAGGGTCTTGTCTAGCAAAACAATTGGTTATTTTCATTTAAAAAATACAATTTAAATACTTTTTATTCTCAAACTCTCATCTTGCTCTCCCTGAACTCTGTGTATTCTGGTTCAAGACAGTTAGGGTATGTCGAAAAAAACGTATTTTCTCCCTCAACTTCAAAAATCATTTCAAAATCATCCTACATCGCTGCAGAAGTACCGACCCAGTCTTTGCAAAGTGAACATGCAAAGATGATCAAACATTCTTAACAAAAAAGGTAAAACAGCGATGTAGGATGATTTTGAAGTTGAGAAAGAAAATACAGTTGTAGTTTTTCTACATACCCTGTCTTCAGATCCTCGGCTGGGATTGTTTACAACCGCATTTGGGATCGTTTGAAGCTGCATTTAAACTGCATTTTGGAAGTTCAAAATCGGGACTGAAATGTTTTGCTTAAAAAACACAATTTCTTTACGACTGAAGAAAGAACGACATAAACATCTTGAATGACAAGGGGTGAGTACATCTGTAAATTGTTGTTCTGGAAATGGACTTCTCCTTTAAAGGTGTACAGTACCCAGTTTACTTTGTTAATGTAAATGCTATTGGTTTTAATGTCAGTGGTTCATCAGGAAACGTTATTCTAAAGAAAATGGTTTGTCTTTTGTAGAGTTTAATCACCTTCATCTAAAACAACTTTACTTTTTTGGCTAATGTCACTTAGACAAATAGCTATTTTTGCATAGTTTTATCAATCCATTTGGCTCAATTTGGTACATAGCTCTTTTGTTTCACTCAAAATACATAAAATTGCAGAAACACAGTTGGTGGAATAATTACACATTAGGTGCACTATAGTTAGGGTGACCATACGTGCCATTTTTACGGAACACGTGCTGGCCCGGATTTCTATATTTGGCTTTGTTTCCTGTTTTCAAACTTGCTGAAGGTAATGATCGAAAAGTAGTTTGACCAATAGCATGCAGGCATTGTACATGATCAACCAATAGTGGCGAGTGAGAAGGTGGGATCTACAGAGAACGGTCAAAGCGATGCAAATACTCGTACTTGTTAGATGTTTTTTGTCACAGTTTACATTAGTCACAGTGACATTAGCATTAATCTAGGGGTGGGCAATAAGACCAAAATCTTATATCAAGATACAAGTCATTTTATTTCATGGTAACGGTATATCTCACAATATAGTTATTTTTGCTTTAAATAAGGTCTTTATGATATAAAAATTTTTGATACCATGGAAATACCATAATTCTAGTCACTACTGTCAATATCACAAAAAAACTAATACTAGCCTAAAAAAAACAAAACAAAAAAAAAACAAGCTCACACGTAGTCAGTAATTAAATAGAATAAGAAACTAATTATTAATAAGCAAAAAGACAAAAAAATACAGAGAACAAATAAATAAGAAATCCTAGAGATGTGGCCATTAAGAATGCACGTTTTTTTTTCCCACGACATGCCGCAATTCCTCCCGCAAATTGCCGCTGAATCCTGTCAGCACTTTAAAAAAAAAAAAAATTTATGTTGTGCTTCACAGAATATCCACCAGATGATGCATGGAACGTAATGTATCTGCAGGCCAGACCAAATTGCATGGATCTACAGTACTCAACATTTGAAGTGGATCAAAAAAGTTCATCAAAGTTGTCCTAAGACAAGAATGGGTATTGTTTTGGTTTTAGAACAACTTTGATGAAAAGTTTTGATCTTTCAAATACTGACTACGGTACACTTCTGTCCACTTTTTCATTCAAATCATTCCAGAAGTGTTGTTATAGACCAAGTTTGAGAAAACATGGATTGTTTTTTTTTTCTTGTAACCTCTAACAAAGGCAAAGACAATATCAAATGATCATTGCAGTAAACAATAAATAATAAAAGCGCAATATATACTCAAATTACATGGCTGAAAACGATCAATTAGAGCAAGTTCATTCTGATGCAGCTTGTTTTTTTAATGTCTGAACCTCTCTCACTTGCTTCCTCTCTTTTACCCTCTCACTCTTTCATGCTCCTTTAATCGAGGTGTGAAATTTATATTCTATGCTGTTGGCTTGTGGAGAAGTTCAGCCATTGACTTATGTAGGTCAGAAGGTTTAATTGGATCTCACTTTATTGAGATGGAGCCCTTTGTCTAAATGTGTGTGGATGCAGATGTGCACACACACTCTGCAAATTGGAGGCCGCTGTAATTTCGAAAAAACAATATAATCTTTCCCGCATTGCTGGTCCCAGTGCTTAACAACCTACAGGAGATGAAAGGATGGAATGCAAAGCAAGCCAAGAGTTTTAGGTTTTAAAGTACACTAAAGTACAATTTCCCCAAGTTGCTGTCAATGAAAGCACTGCAGCGTAACCATAATAGACTCCAACATTTAAGTCAAAACACTCTGGGAGTCTTATCAAATATGAGAAGTTATTGTGCTGTCAGAAGGTTATTAGTTTGTTGTTTATAAACACCGGGAGAAATTAAAAACCTTGTACTACAATCTTAAAACGTATTACTGGTGGCTACCATCAAAGAGCGCATCCTACAGAAACTTTACAAGTGCGCAATGTGAAACGTTTAACGGTTAAATGTTTAACAACCAGTTGAGCAAAGTCCCTTTAAGTGCTCCTGAATTAAAATTTCCTGATAATTTACTCACCCCCCCATGTCATCCAAGATGTTCATGTTTTTCTTTCTTCAGTCAAAAAGAAATTAAGGTGTTTGAGGAAAACATTCCAGGATTTTTTCCAGAAAGTGGACTTTAGTGGAGGGCCAATGGGTTGAAGATTCAAAATGCAGTTTCAATACAGCTTCAAAGTGTTCTACACGATCCCAGCCAAGGAATAAAGTGCTGTTTCTTGTCCTCGGATAGCATATTTATGTCAAGTTGGTTCAGCCAGTGTGCATATGAAGCAGGGTTGCTAGGTTTTTGCAAAAAAAACACCCAATTGCAACTCAAAACTAGCCCAAAAATAGCCCACTCCCTTTTCTAGGTTGGTTCCTCTGTAAAAATTCAGGGGGGTAAAATACAAGTTTTTTGGTGCGGTGCCCCTGGTATAATTTGCATTCCAGGGGCTATATATCACATTATTTGGGTCACTTCAACATGAAAAACAACTTGCGGCAACAGTGTTAAAGTACATTGTGAAAAAACATTCCGTACAATTTACGGCAAAAAAACAGCAGCTGTTTTTGCCAGAATTTTACCGTAAAAAATACAGTTGCAACGTTTTAGGTTTTACGGTTTTAACTTACATTTACATTTAAATACCATAATTTCATTAACTAATACAATGTCAATGCACCAATCTATTTAAGTACTGAAATCTGTTTTGTACCTTTGTAATACACTGATAACCACCAAAAGCAGGTGGTGCTGAGAAAGTCACATGATGAACCAAAGCCATCATGGTAACAAACATGAAACTGAAATAATGCAATAAACATTAATTTAACAACATTAGATGTAACATGCAACCCTAATGTACAAATCTGATAAGAAAAAACTAAGAAGAAACAGTTATTTCAACATAAAAACATCAAATTTAAAAAATGTAACGCAGGGAATTCTGGGAATGTCAATTTACGGTTATTCACTGTAAAATTTAGTCTCTTTTTCACTGCTAAAAAAAGAGTATACTACCATAAAATGACATGTCCATTACAGTTTTTCACCGTATACTTGAGGGGAACTTACCGTTAACCAATTAACAGGTTTTACATTTACAGTCTTTTACTGTTAAATTCACGGTCATTTTTTACAGTCTAGCACAATTCCGCAGGAAAACTACATACTTGGCAACACTGATGTGAAGTTCGAAGTGCAAGTCTCAAGGCCTGTTTGCGCCAACAGAAATGTTAAGCACGAAATTTCATCAGACAAACATTTAAATTCACTTTCTGGCAGTAGATGGCACTTACAGAAAAGCAGAAATACAGCAGTTATCCCAGTTACTGTACTTTTACATTTATTGCGGTCACCCCAGCGGTTGCTGTGTTAGATAGCAGTGCTACACACTTGTTTTTAACATGCTTTTCAAACATCCTTTCTGATTTTGTATATAATGTTTATCAAATAAAACCAAATACAAGTGAGACAAGCAGCTCTAGTTCAACCTAACCCTAAACCCAAACCCTAAAAAAGGCATTTTTATCGGTCATAACCAAATCAGCCTCTTAGCCCATTCTATACCAAAACAAATGTGTATTTATATATTTTTAGATGTTTTTGTTTGCTCAGCCATTACAAGCAGCTACAGTCAAGCCAAACATTATTCAGAAACCAGACTAGTTCATTTATGTAAGTGAGAAAGGCAAAATAAAGTAAACTGTGACATATTATACCCAACAATTCTTCATACAGTGGACTACCAGTAAAACTGATAAAAATGTGGGACCAGAAATTATTGTGGAAACACTTTGACCTGACGATGTTTTGCATAGGTGTTTTTCTTTAATTGATAATGCGACCTTTTTACTCCACAGACTGAACAAAATTAAGCATTGCTTGGTAATTGGTCAACAAAGTATTGATAGTTGTGTAAATATTGCCATACTAACAGTTGTCTGAATTTTTGTTTGATTGTAATCCATATACCTTTCTATCAAAGTTATCTGACCTTACCAAGATTTGTTCTGACACATTTTAATTCTGAGTTTTCCAAACTATATAGCGAATAAACTATGATAATGAGAGAAATATTGAAGGTGTCTAAATACATTTAGCTTTGACTGTACATTTTCAGGTCCTACACAAACTGAATGCACCACCACTCTGTATCTAAAGTACTCGTACAATACCGCTATAGAACTTAACACAATATAATGTTACTGCCTACCTTTTGGAGCAGGCTTCTGTGCTCTCTAGGCAATAAAAAATCACTACATGCCCTGAACAAACACTAACAATATAACATTCATTCCTGTGCTTTTTCAAACCCCACTGCACCTGTCCAGCATGTTCGGTACTGTAATCAGTTTACCCGACTGCTTCCTTAGTCATGAAATGCTGTTCTTTTTTCAGCATTCTTTAATGTGCCGCTTGAGGAGTTCAACGTCAGCATCTTCAGACTCTAGACAGGCTGTAATCATTGACTCTTCAATGTGCGCCACTGTGAAAAAGAGGCTCAGGGAGATTGGTTGCTAATTTTAGCTCCACTATTGCACGGATGCTCTCTGCTCTTAGTGGTGTCGAATTGCAAGCGCTTGCGTGTTTGCGGGTCGTGAAAGCATGCAGGTGTGAGAGTTTCTGTAGTGTCGCAGTCCTTGTAACCTCACAAAGATCACTTCGCATGGAAACACAAATATGAGAAGAAGATTTAGAATAAGGGATGTTTCTACATCTTGTTTGAACCTTGATTTCATAGTCGGCTCAGATCTATCTTGTCTAGCACAGTTCGCCTCTTTGCAATTGCTCCTTTCTTATCTCTTCTTTCTTTCAGACCGGACTGAAGTAACCCCTCAGGTCTCTGCACTGAGAAACTAGGGCAGGGTCTTTGTGAGCAGACAGCCTGACTGAAAGCATTTATAAGTGTGCATGTCCGCAGACCATCTCAGTTTCAAAGTCACCAAGAAGTCAATTAAAGTTCTTTCCCTTTTTTCTATGTGTGTTCGTTACATAAAAACAGGGGCTTCAGACTTGAGTAAAAGTGTCTTAATTTGTGTTTCCGAAGACGAACGAATGTCTCACAGGTTTGGAACGACATGAGGTCGACAGAATATACATTTTTGGGTGAACTATCTCTTTAAGAGTGAGAAAAAAATGGGTTATTATGACAACACAATTACACAATCCACATAAAAACGTTACCCAGATGCTGAGATTTTCAGATGTAGCTGCTTATACTAGACATTAAGGAGCTCAGGTCTTAAATTAGACAAAGCTGAGGTCTGGGGTCTGAGTAATAACCGCAGAGACCTGAGACCTTGTCTTTGTTCACTCGGAATAGATGACAACAATTACCTGCTAAACTGAATGACAGCCCTGTGGTGCTAATGCTAATTTATGTCAATAGATAGAGACAACCAAGGCCACCAATGACTTTACTTTAAAGGACGTATCCTTCAGGCTCTGTTCAGGGATTGAATAACTCTCTCCTCGTGCGTCCCTCGGCATAAAACTGCATTGCAGAATCATAACAATAAGGGAAAAAAAGTGAAAAATCATTAGCTGTAAGCATAAACAGACACAGTGTTATGTGTTACCTATTATCTTAGCTAAGCTCCTAAGCTGCTTTCGCTGATATTTTTTCATTTAGATCAGAGCATTTCCAATCCCCAGCATCTTTTGTTAATTTCATCAGCTCATTTGGGCTGAGAGAATGAAGAAATGACTGTTTGCCTACTGTGCTGTGTGTGACTGATATTCTGCAATTTAATAAAAAGATAAAAAGATTTGCACATTTATAAGAAAAGCACACACAACGGGACCATAAAAAGAAAAAAAGGTAATTTTCCTGTATTTAAATACAGTAAAATAAAATAAATAAGTAATAATAATAATTCTCACAAGAGAATATTTTGAGACCAGATGTTTGTTTGTATATACATATATATAAACAATTTTGTTAAAAAGTTATTGAAAAAACTATATATATATAAATGCTTGAGCTTGATGAATGCAAAAGTTTGTCTAAAATTTGGGAAACTGGAATGTTTTAGGCCTTTACAATGAAAAAAAAATGTAATGGGCGAAAATTATGTGGTAATTGCGTTGGCAGCATATTCAAGTCTAAATATGTTTTTGATAACTTTTTAAACCTTTTGAAAACAGTCGTTCTTTTTTTGCTTTTTCTTTTGGTGGTGACGCCATTCAGTTTAGTGATTGAGTATGTTATTTGGGTTTTCTCTTGGCACGATGTATTCGTTTTGGCACAATGTTATTTTTGGCACAGTTGGGCAGTTTTTTGTAGCACAATTTATTTTACATTCACCCAGCTGGAATTGCCTTGTAGTTGGACACACTGTAATCCATAATTGCAATGTGCCGTGGATCAAACACTCTCTCTTCTGGATGTGCTCCCTTTCTTCCTTCCAGCTCCAACCATCTCTGGGCGTTTTTTTTTTTTTCCTTTGCCATTGTTGCCTTTTTATGCTCACTGTGGATTTTTCAGACACTGATATGTGCGAAGGTGCTGTAGTGTTATAATATGCAACATAGTATAAAGAAAAATGTGAATGAGAGAGTGCTTATTTAATGTATTTTTTAGTTTGAGTTCCTTCATCATTCAACCACAGCAGAGTCCCTAAGCTACTTTGAATAATTATATTCTGTTATATGAAGCTAATAACCAACCCAGGCTTGCAGGCCTCTACTTAGGCCTACATTTTTTGCAAAACTCCAAAAATATGTATACATACAATTCACTGCAGCTTCAAGCTGAATTGAACACTGGTGGCAGTTAAACGCCTACCTGATCTCATGACGAAAACGCACCTGTGGGAACTGTGAGAAGTACATATCACTGCAGTTTCCAACAGAAATGAACACTAGAGGCGGGAAAACAGTGAGCAATTGTATTTGTTTTTGTACACAGGTATGATTACAGCTCTATATGTTTCGCTTTTAGTATGTAACAAGCTTGCTCCGAAGTTCAGCTGGCACAGGATACGAATTTTGGGTACGAATCCTGTGAAAAACATGACTCGAGATGAAAGAGCTGAAAGATGACAGATCGAAAAACAAGCTATCCATTCGAATGCATTTCTACGTCACGTTAGTTTTTTTCATACTGTCGGATAGGTTTATGTGTTGTGCAGATAGTATGTTATGGTACGTAACAGAGCATTAGAGTTATAGCGTCACTCAATGGGCATTTAAAATCAGAACTGCGGTGACACGCACAAAACCAACATCACATAAAACGTATCGTATCATTCGTACATTCATCTGTTCCGGGGAAAAAAAACAAACATTCTTTTTGCGCCACTCAGTGGACATTTTACATCAAATATGTCACAAAACGTACATGGGGATACGTATTTCGCATCTTGCGACAGTTCGCATGAGATCAGTTTGTAAAACGCAACAAACGTTGTAAATTTTTCACACAAATTAGGGGCTGTTATCAATTAATAAAGCTTTCATTTCATGTGGATTCTTTCATATTGCTATGTTATGACCTGAAAACACTAGTTATAGTGCATGTTTTGTAATCTTAATGCTTTTTGACATTTACAGCACATAACTTTCTCCATATGTATGGCTTTTCTGAAATAGTAAATTTGCTCGGGAGCTCACCTGGTACAACACTGCATTCGCATTGTGGGGATTTGTAAACAACAATGGGTGTCGGGGTCAGCGCCGATTGTCAAGTGCGTCGTGTGCGGGAATGAAGAGTAGGAACGAGGAGATCAGGAACATACACATTTATTAGATAATCCACACTAGGAACAGGAACGAACAGGAAATAGCAGGGAATCCACACACACAAAAAGACTAGAAGACAATACAAGAACCGACCAACACACGGGGAACAGAACCAAACTTAAATAACCAGGCTAATCAGAGGGAGACAGGTGTGAATGATTAAACAATGACGAAATAATTGAAAATGGAACAGGAAAGACCAAATAAGGGCATACACAGGGAAAAACCAAGGAGAACAGTCCACAGGGGTGTGACACCGATAGCTATTTGGGCAGTGTGCCGACATGCAGCGCCGTTGCGCTATGAGTGTCCCGAGTTCGAATCCCGGCTCGAGGACCTTTCCTGATCCCGCCCACTTCGCTTCCTGTCCTGTATGATCTGTCCTATCACAATAAAGGAAAAAGACCAAAATAAATCTTAAAAAAAAAAAAACAATGGGTGTCAGGACGCAAGATTCAGTTGTTTCGTCTTGTGTGTCATAGTGGATGATAACTGATGCCACGTTCACGTCGTCAACACAGAAAGACATTTTTACTTTTTTTTCCGGCGTTCGCGATAAGTTCTGTCACATCTGTATATAATGAACGGGGTGGGGCCGAGAGCTGTGGGAACGGAACGAGGCTGGCGGAGTATAATGATAATGAGCAACACCTGCACCACTCACCGGCCTCGAGTCGCACTGAGGAGCTCCGGGAGGATAAAAGAAGGATAAATTTCACTTTGAAAGTGTTAGTACGCAAATGTTACAAAATATGACATAAAAAAGCTAATTTTTCTAAAGTAAAACTGTCCAACAGTGACATCAGCAGGTAAAGTTACAGCGGGAGTCCAAGTCTCGCTTGCCTCCCCTGAACCAATTGAGTTTTAACAGAACCTAAAGCATGTGGTGGGTTTAGTGGGATGTATTAAGAATAAATGGGGAAAGTCATGTAGAGGCAGCAATGCCTCCATTGCATTATAATTGGATATGACTGTTTATGATCAGCTGTGATTGGTTCATATGATAAATCCCGCCTCTTGTGTTTGTGCGTGAGCCGCATTCACAAATCAGTCTGAATGAACAATATAATGCCCTTAATGGGAAGACTAATAAAAAAGTAAGTAAACAACTCAAAACACTTACAGTATATATCACCACTTACATGAACACTGCAGTTTTTTGACCTGCCTGTAGGGGCAGTGCTTTACAAGCTGTGGAGACATCCATCCCCTTACGCTGTGAAAATACCGCTTTACAATATAAGGACCTATCCAAAACACTTATGTCACCATCAATCTCTGTAATGCAATGCTATTTGCTTGTGAGGAATATGGTTTTGTCCTCTATTTGTCAAGGCGTCCCCAGTTGAATAACGACCATTCAGTCAGACGTCCCCACAAGAATAGCAAAACAACAACATTTGTTCAACAACAACTATATCAATATAGCACTGCATTAAAATGCATGGACTTTTTATTTGATGGCTTCTATTTTGCATTTAAGTGAATGAAATCTTTGTTATATGGCTATCATTATACTGCATCTCTAGAGGATGGCAACATTTATTATTTGCTCTGCTCTGTTTGAGCAGGCCAGCATTTTGTGGTAGTATTTGTGTATCTGTTGCTATGGTAATGATTAAATTGGTGGAATATTAGCAGATACCTAATAGAACCTGTGTACATGATGAAAGTAAATACGACCTACTGACTCCTCACATACGCTCACTGTGTGTCTGGGATTTTGGTAGTCATGGTGCAGGGTAAAACTCCCATTAAGCTAATGCTATAAATGATTCATTTTTGTGTGGAGCACCAGCAGTAGACACACAACAAAAGATGGCCAACCGAGAAAATGTCTGGAGCTGTTTTTGGCCTGTCTCTCGGTTTTTGATTGTGTTGGCTTCTAGCACAGGCAGTTCACAGTGCGTCTTAATGTAGGGTTTAAGTGTGTCAGATAATGTTATCTCCGCTTGGCACTGTGTGTATGATTTTGTGTGAGCCTTTTTATTATTACAGTTTAAAATAACTGCTTTCCATTTTAAAATATTTTAAATCACTGCAATGGCAAAGCTGAATTTTCAGCATAATTACTCCAGTTTTCAGTGTCACGTGATCCTTTAGAAATCATTCTGATATGCTGATTTGCAGCTTCTTTTTCCTCTTCCGCTCTGGAAGTCTATGGCAGCTTAAAGAACTGCTTGTGGAAAAGTTATGAAATTTGGCACACAGATAGAGGACAGTCTCACCATTAACCACAGCAAATTTGGAACTTCTAACTCGAACTCTCTAGCGCCACCAACAGGCCAAATTTGCTCTCATGTTTTGCTAATAACTTTTGAACTGTAAGGTCTAAAAGCAAAATTCTGCTTTCCTCTGATTCCTTGGCTTAGATGATCTTCAAAGTATTCTGAAATATTCTCAAATATTTATCAAAAGCTTTTTGATCTACCAAACCATTTTTGTAAAATGTGTTAATGCATTGGACAAAGTTTGTGCAAACCTCAACACGAGGCTATATCTTTGCAACGCTTTAGCCGATTCGGACCAAATTTGGTATGTGTTATAACAAGCATGACCTGAGGGCACATGAGTAGTTTTGCCACAGTGCAATCTACTGGTCAAAAGATATGAAAATTTGACATTACTGTTTAAAATATCTCAATAGTTTGACTATAAGTTTTGAATCATAAGAACCACAGTTTAAACAGTTTTACCCAAACAGTGGCATATTGTTGTGAATCTCGTGAATCTTGTAAAACCGCTTGTGTGAAAGTTATGAAATTTGGCACACGGACAGAAGATGGTTTCATCAATAACCACAACAAATTTGGAGTCTCTAACTCAAACTCTGTAGCGCCACCAACAGGCCATTTGAACTGTAAGTTCTAAAAGCAAAATTCTTTTTTTCCTCTGATTGCTTGGCTTATAGTGAGTCGAATGCATACTTGCATTACATTTTAATGGTCAAGATTTTCCACAATAACTATAACTATAGTTTGGCCAAAAATCACAAGATTGGTCTTGTTAGATTTGGAACGGCATGCCAAATCAAACTGTATGTAAGTTTTTCTATGTTGGCCTTTTTGGGCGTCGCCTGTTGTACTTGGTCCCTTAATTGCTGCTTGCAGCTGTATTCACTCCAGGTTTCAGTGTCATATGATCCTTCAGAAATCATTCTGATATGCTGATTTCATATTATTAGGCACCTATTGCATCCATTAGTTTTCTTCTTTTCCCCTGCTCCTCTTTGGAAGTCTATGGCAGCCTATAGAACCACTTGCAGGAAAGGTATAAAATTTGACACACATATAGAGGACAGTCTCATCATTAACCACAGCAAATTTGGAGTCTGTAACTCAAACTCTGTAGCGCCACCAACAGGCCAAATTTTGCATTCATGTTTCTGCTAATAACGTTTAAATCATAAGGTCTAAAAGCAAAATTGTTTTTTTCGAATGCAAAATTAAATTTCAATGGTATACTTTTGTAAACTTGTCCTAGACCAGGGGCGTCTAAACTCGGTCCTGGAGGGCCGGTGGCCTGCAGAGTTTAGCTTCAACTTGCCTCAGCACACCTGACTGGAAGTTTCTAGTATGCCTAGTAAGAGCTTGATTAGCTAATTCAGGTGTGTTTAATTAAGGTTGAAGCTAAACTCTGCAGGACACCGGCCCTCCAGGACCAAGTTTGGTCATCCCTGTCCTAGATGGTTTGTCCAATTTTCACCACAGTTGGCTCAGATCATCTTCAGGTTATCAAAAGCTTTTTGATATGCCGAACTGCCAAACAAAAGTTTTTGCAAAAATGGATATGAGGCTATGTCTTCACAACGCTTTAGCAGATTCTGACCATGTGGTGAGGTATGTGTTACAACAAGCATGACATGAGGGCACATAAATAGTTTCAGCACAGCGCCACCTACTGATCAAAAGACATAAAAAATTTACATGTTGCTTATAACTGTAGTTTGGCCAAAAATCATAAAATTGATCTTGTTAGATTTGGAACGACTTACCGAATCAAACAATACCTAATTTTCCTGTGTCATCCTTTTTGGGCGTCAGCCAAATCAAAAGCATACGTTTGACCCCAAAATGTCTCGATAGGAAGCTGCATCTAATAAAAACCTATCATTAAAATAATTAACAAACACGCTACATAAATTCTATTTTTAAGTGCTTATTTTTACACACCTCTCCCTCTCATCTCTCTTTGTCACACACATGGTTTAATTCAGAGCCGTCTCAGCCATGCAGATAATTATTTTGCAGCAATATTAGCCACCCGTTCCTTCTCCGGGAAAATCATTAGATGCCAAAATTAGACACAAAATCACTAGAAACAATGAGGTATTGTCTGTTTTCTAATGGAAATGAGCATATCAGTGTACAAAGAACCGTTACATGTTACAATAATCTCTCAGCTGTTTTGAGGAAAGAATGTCTCACTTTGTGAATTTGATTTTGCTGTCTTTTTAACATTCGACCTTGTGTCAATCAGTGCACGCATTTCCCTGTCAATGCATTTTATTTCTGACTATGGTGACGCCTAAAATGCGTACAATCATGCAACTTGTCAAAGCTGTGAATTTTGTAATCTATGCCAGTGTACATGTGTCTTGCTGGTACATGTGTGGGTGCATTTTTGTATACGAGGTTGTGTTGTGCCCTCAGCGTGCCAACCTCTTCAACCTTCCCTGGCATGCAAACCCACAGAAAGAGGAACACGCCAATGAAACGGCTGGGTTTGTTCAGTAGAGGAACTCTCAAACTCGTTGCCCTGCCAGATTCAGTATTTACATATTCAGTAAAGTCAAACGGCAGCCATGTTCTCACTACGTGAAGCTGCCAGGCTTACAGAAGCTCAAATGCATTTGCACAGACTGTGTAAGACATGCTCTAGTTATGGCGTTCTGGCCTTGATTCACTCGTTAGCTTCGATCTCCTCCTCATGTGGGCTTTGTTTACTTCTTCTGTTTGCACACAGTGATGTCACTTTGCTCTGAATAAATGTTTAGAGAGATCTGATTGACTAAAAGACGTTTCAAGTTGGCAGACGTTGTTGAAAGCTGTAGCCTTAACTCTTGCGCTACTTTTGGGTCAGAAAGCTCTCGGATTTCATCAAAAATATCTTAATTTGTGTTCTGATGATGAGTACTTAATGACAGAATTTTCATTTTTGGGTGACCCTTCAATATCAGTGCATCCTACAAAATTGTAAGTCGGGTTACAAGACAAACAGTAGGCCTACTTCTTTCCTCAGCAGGTCACATCATTTCATTTCATTCATGTTGGTTATATAAATGTTGCATGACAACTTAACACCATATTAGATATAGAGTTAAATCCCTTATTATAAGCTTCAGCAGTAGTAATATTGATGCTAGCCTTAGCAGACACCACTAATAAGCATCTCTGTTTATTTATTTTCAAGATGTGAATGACAAGTTTGAAAATCACTTTGAAAATAATCTGTATAGACCATTTTTCCCCCATAGAAGAGTCTGAAAAGAAGTTATGACAGTCTTCTTTAAATGGTGTCTCGTTCTATGGTGTGTTTCAGCGGGGGGTTGTATGCTGCTGTGAGGTGCCTGAAAGAGTGATGACTAATGGATGGAGAGAGATATTTTAGAGCGTTAAAAGTGAGTGAGGAAATGACAGTTTAACAGAGTGGGAGATTTTGGCTGTCGAAAGGCCGAAATCCGGAAGTTCTGTTTTGGACCAAACTAACAATTTCTCTCACTTGTTTGAAAGCGATGTTCAGTGCATGTCATGGAATTGAGTGGTTTCTTTTGCCAAGAATTTTATGTGAAATAGAGAGAGGAAAAGATGAAAGAATGGAAAGGGGAAAAAGAGTTTCCTGTAAGCTGTATTCATCATATCCGTTGTATATTAATAGGATAGTTCACCCAAAAATGAAATTCTGTCATCATTTACCCTCATATCGTTCTCGAGTCATTTTTCTCCATCCATCCAAGATAAGACAATCTAGATAATGCACGTGAACAAACCTTATTGTTATTGTACGTGAAGCATGTACAGTTGAGCTTCTGTTGACCGTATTTGATATGTTCTATGCATATGTGATAATCAAGGTTTAGATGTAAATAAAAGCCTAAATTTAAGGGATAGTTCAACCAATAATGAAAATTCTCTCATTAATTACTCACCCTAATGCCGTTCCAAATCAATAGGACCTTTGTTCATCTTTGGAACACATATTAAGATATTTTTGATGAAATCCGAGAGCTTTCTGACCCTGCGTAGACAGCAACGCAAATGAATTGTTCCCAGAAATGTAGTAAGGACATTGTTAAAACAGTTCATGTGACATTGGTTCAACTGCAATTTTATGAAGCTACGAGAATACTTTTTGTGCGCAAAGAAAACAAAAATAACGACTTTATTTAACAATTCTTCTCCTCCAAATGACATATTACGCCATTATCGAGATTTTTTGTAATTTAGGAGAGAATTGTTGAATAAAGTTGTTGTTTTTGTTTTCTTTGTGCACAAAAAGTACACTCTTTTTAGAGTGTAGGAGTTGATTGTTTTCGTTCGAACTACTACTACTGCTTTTAATAGTGTAATATTTTTTTTACTACTCTGTAATATAATTCAACACATTTCAAAGTCTTTTAGGGGATTACTTGACAGACAGGCCCTATTGATTCTCTGCTGATTGTTATGTTGCGGCCTTCTGTATTCTTTGAAACCTCAAGTCCATATGACAAGGCTTAAAGGAGAAGTCCACTTCCAAAACAATAATTTACAAATAATTTACTCACCCCCTTGTCTTCCAAGATGTTCTTGTCTTTCTGTCTTCCGTCGTAAAGAAATTATGGTTTTTGAGGAAAGCATTTCAGGATTTTTCTTCATATAATGGACTTCAATTGTGCCCCCGGTTTTGAACTTCCGAAATGTAGTTTGAATGCAGCTTCAAAGGACTCTAAACGATCCTCTAGTCTTATCTCGCAAAACGATCGGTCATTTTTTTTTCGAAAAATAAAAATTTATATACTTTTTAAGCACAAAATCTCATGTAGCACAGGTTCTGGCATGCGCATTCACAACGTACTATTGAATCATGTCGAAAGGTCACGCGGAACGTAGGCGGATCTACATACCCAGGGTTTACAAAGCGAACGCGTAAAGACTAAGAAAGTGCAAGTAAGTCAAACGCTATTTACAAACAAAAAGGTACAACGTGTCAGATGATTCTGAAGTTGTAGAAGAAAATAAGATGGAGTTTTTTGCCATACTCTACCTTTTTTAGCCAGAGTACACAGACGACGAACTTAGACGTGATTCGTAGTAGTGACGGGAAGTTCGGATCATTTTACCGACTCTGACCTTTGAGTCTCATTCAGCAAAATGAACGAATCTTTTTTCGAGTCGTTTCGTTAATTTTAGCAAAATCAGCGTCACGTGACAGCCCCATAAGAAGAATGAACGACTCGAAAAACCCGAAGACTTGAAACAGGTGAGCTAATTCCAGTACAGAACCTAACAGGATGTTGCGCATGTGCGACTTAACGAATCTCTCCCCGAGATGACTCGTTCTTTGCGAGTCACTTTAAAGATTTGTTCAAAATGAATTGAGAGCCGAGAGCCTGTGCTACCCGAGCTTTTGTGCTTAAAAAAGTATACACTTTTTTATTTTTCGAAAAAATGACAGATTGTTTCGCTAGATAAGACCCTTGTTCCTCAGCTGGGATCGTTTGAAACTGCATTTAAACTACATTTCGGAAGTTCAAAATCAGGGGCACAATTGAAGTCCATTATACGAAGAAAAATCGTGAAATACTTTCCTCAAAAAACATAATTTCTTTACGACTGAAGACAGAAAGACATGAAGATCTTGGATGACAAGGGGGTGAGTAAATTATTTGTAAATTGTTGTTTTGGAAGTGAACTTCTCCTTTAAGGAGACGTATAGCTTTAGGGAGACGAGGGAAAATGACTTCTAATTCTTCACACTGTGGGTAATGAAAGATTATGACTGATTGCCTTCAAAATGACCGCAGTTTAATTTGTGCCTGAAATTTCAGGAATGTATTTATTTTTTATCATTTCATTTGAAAAGGTTAGTGCTGACCTTTCAGGAAATCGTATTTTTCCCCACCTTAGGTCTAAAATGTCATGGCCGTAACTGGCTTTTTATGCCCCAGAATAGCCAGATTAATAATCAATACATATTTTTCAATGACTGATTCTCAACCTCTAAACTTTAGTACAGCTATAATCCCAAATGTGCCAAATCACAATCCATGCTAAATGCTGTTATGCTATTTGCTGTTATTAGGGTTTCTTAATGCTCATAGTTGTTTTTCCTCTTCTTCCTTCCATGTATTTTTCTTAAAATTCCTTTGTGGAGACAAAAAATACAAAAATATAGTATTTCCCACAGCTGTAAACTGTGACAGTGCATTAACAAACTTAATAAACTTCTTTTATCAAGTTCACCAAGTGTATCCTTCAAATTCATAGTTCATTTTTCTTATGCACTAAACAGACTTAAATCTGAGTTAAATATATAAATAATGGAGCCACACAAATGGCACTGTTTACTAAAATGACACGAGGTCTAATATACGATGAGTTTCTTTCTGATCATATAATCTCATATAAATATCCAACCGGGCCAGCTGGCTGAAGATTATTAAATTAGCATGCAGGGACCTGCTATGGTCTCGTACATGCAGCTCAGTATTTATGAAGCCATTTGTTTTACTCCACCACTTTTTTATTTGAATAGCTCAATCGATGAATCCCCCTTTAAAGCATCCATAGAGGACATCTGTTCTAGTTTGTACAGTGAACGATGAATATTATACACCATAATGAGTTCACAGGCAGCACCTGCCTTTATTTAATCTATCATAATGTGCAATTTATGAAAACTTTAAGCAGGGTTACTGAAGGATGCAGTTTATGTGTGTGTGTGGTGTGTGTTTTAAAGGCCAGGATGTTAACCCTGTCACGTCGCTGTCGGCGTGCCAAAGTGCTCTGAGTGGAATGACAAAAGGACAGTTCCCTGAATCAGAGAAGAGCTGCTTGGGCTTTCTTTCATCTCTTTTCCATTTCTCCTGCTCTTTCTGGTGATCAATTGAAAGCTGTGGTGCTGAATACATCTGAAATATGGAATTATTCAGGCCCCCCTTGAGGTTAAAGCAGATTTTATTACTCAGAAGTTGCTCTTTCATAGATCACAAGGCATAATGAAGCTTCTAGCTATGTTTATTTTAGATATCTCAGATGTTTCTTCTAAAATTTCTTTTTGGAGACATTAGAATATACACAAATGAGACAATTGTTGACAACACAGTGGAAGCGTAGAGGTATCAAATGAAGATTTAGATTAGGAATGTACTGAAATCCCCTTTGATTGCACTTCTGAGAAGAGTTTGACACATGTGAGATGAAAGGGGTGTCTTCTGTTTCTAAGCAAAAGTCTCCATTTGATCTCCATGCAATCTCAATGCTGTCTATGAGAAAGAACTGAGATGTCAATTGTGATTTTTTCCATTTCTGTCTCCTCACGTCTTCTCATCCCAGCATTGAGCGTGTGCCTCCAGTAGGAGGTGTTACTGAGTCACGGTCGAGCGGAGAGGAGAGCCGCTTCGTCTACATAAAAAGACTCTGTTGATGAGAGGAAATGGAAAAAAAGGAGGGAAAGAGGCTGTGAGTGAATGAGAGAACATGGCCAGAGTTTTAATGAGAGCGAAAGTGAGGGAAAGATGAAGAGAAAATCAAGAAATTGGATGCAGAGAAAGTGAGTCAAACGGAGGGATGTCAAGATTGATAAACCTAGGGAGAGAAAGAATGGAAGAAACAGAGAGGGAGATGAAAAACATATGGGGATGCCAATAGATGCCACTTCATGAATCTTTCATCTCAGTTATTGAACTATTCACAAAGAAATCATCTGTAGCGGCATCTAGACAGAATCTCTTCATCTTTTTTCTTACAAATATCATCACAAACAATAAATTAAAAAAACAAACTGGTGGAGTAAGTGTCAAAGGTATTTTCATCTACACGTATCGCCTCATGCCTCAAATTTGAGTTGTCTAATTTTGTATTTCAATCTAGAATGACAACAGGAAATTAAAGGTGATATGTTTCATTTCTGTGCTGCTAGTGTCAACAAAATAAATTGAAAATTAGTGACGTTTCCCAAACAGGTAAAACTCAGAGTACTGAATGAGACAAAACTTGATTCGTCTGATACCCAAACAAACAGAGCAGATTCTTAAGTGGTCTACAAATGGTAATATTAAACAGCAGAGGAGAAGGTATTTTTACAAAACAGAAAAGAGCAAATCACACAAAACAAAACATAAAAGAAAAGACACAATAAAATATCTTCAAAGAAAATTGCAAACAGAACAAAGCACAAATTAAACAAAACATGAAATACGAAACAAAACATAAAAGAAAAGACAAAATAAAATACCTTCAAGAAAACTGCAAGCAGAACAAAACAACACAAAATACAAAACATAAAATAAAACTTTAAAGAAAATTGCAAGCAGAACAAAACAAAACACAAATTAAACTAAACTAAACAAAACACAAAATACAAAAAACAAAACATAAAAGAAAAGCCAAAATAAAATATCTTCAAAGAAAACTGCAAGCAGAACAAAACAAAACACAAATTATACATAAAATACAAAACAAAACATAAAAAAAGACAAAATAAAATATCTTCAAAGAAAATTGCAAACAGAACAAAACAAAACACAAATTAAAGAAAACAAAACACAAAATGCAAAACAAAACATAAAAGAAAAGACATCTTTAAAGAAAATTGCAAGCAGAACAAAACAAAACACAAATTAAACTAAATTAAACACAAAATACAAAACAAAACAGAAAAGAAAACACAAAATAAAATATCTTAAAAGAAAATTGCAAACAGAACAAAACACAAATTAAACAAAATACAAAACAAAACATAAAAGAAAAGACAGAAGAAAATATCTTCAAAGAAAACAGAACAAAACAAAACACAAATTAAAGAAAACAAAACACAAAATACAAAATAAAACATAAAAGAAAAGACAAAATAAATTATCTTCGAAGAAAAGTGCAAACAGAACAAAATACAAATTAAACAAAATACAAAACAAAACATAAAAGAAAAGCCAAAATAAAATATATTCAAAGAAAACTGCAAACAGAACCAAACAAAACACAAATTAAACACAAAACAAAACATAAAAGAAAAGCCAAAATAAAATATCTTCAAAGAAAACAGAACAAAACAAAACAAAACACAAATTAAACAAAAAAACAAAACAAAAGAAAAGACAAAATAAAATATCTTTAAAGAAAATTGCAAGCAGAACAAAACAAAACACAAAATAAACAGAAAAAAATAAGATTTAAACACAAAACTAAATACAAAATATACTGTAAAACGTAAAACAAAAGGCAAAATAAAATATCTGCAAAAAAATTTGCAAGGCTGTGTTTGAAATAGATCAAGAAGTCAAGTTGAAGCAAGAATGGGCAGAAAAATCATTAAACATGAACAGGAAAAAGAAATGTGTAAACTGACTCATGCTGTGTCAGAGAATAGCCCAACTAAAAACAGCAGTTAGTCACTTCAGGAGTCTGTAATGCACTACAAGAGACCAAGGACATTCGATTGCAGAAACAAATGCAATAAAGGAAAATAAAACATAAAGCATAAAAAAATAAAGACCTGTATACTCATTATTTTCAGTTAGAGATCAGTAATGTATTGATCTGTTCACAGAGTGGTAATATTCTTAACCCAGGTTTCCATCCCTCAACTTTGCTTAAACAGTAACGCTACTAGTATCAAAACAAGCTTTAAACACTTATTTTAGACATAAACATGTCTGCTTATTTAAAAGATTAGTTAGCTTCCAAAATAAAAAAAAATCTGATAATTTACTCACCCCACCATGTCATCCAAGATGTTCATGTCTTTCTTTCTTAAGTCAAAAGGAAAACGTTTTTGGAGGAACACATTCCAGGATTTTTCTCCATATAGTGGACTTCAATGGGGATCAACAGGTTAAAGGTTCAACTCTACATGATCCCAGCCGATTTTTATTAAAAACTAAATAATTTATATACTTTTTAACCACAAATGCTCATCTTGCACTAGCTCTGCATCCACGACTTCATGCATTATGTAGTTGTATCGACCCAGTGTTTACAAAACAAACATGCAAAATAAGTCAAAAGCCCTTTACAAAAAAGGTAGAACAACGTCATACAATTTGAGTATTGAGAGATGGAGCTTTTCGTCCTACCCTACCTTTGTGAACTGGAATACACAGACGAAGAACTAACCACGCATAAGTATTTGAGGTTAAAAAATATATACATTTTTATAAAAACTGACATATCATTTCACTAGATAAGACCCTTGTTCCTCATCTGGGATCATGTAGAGCGCTTTGAAGCTGCGTTGAAACTGCTATTTGGACCTTCAACCCGTTGACCCCCATTGGACTCCACTATATGGAGAAAAATCCTGAAATATTTGATCAAAAACCTTTCTTTTCAACTGAAGAAAAACATAAATTATCAGGATTTTTTTATTCTGAAAGTTAACAAATCCTTTAAAAAATGTAAAAAAGAGCATCTACGATTTGCATTTACTGTATATATGCATTTTTTTCTGGTTCTTTACAATTGTCGCTTGTCAAACTGTATAATATTGCAGTGAAATCTTTGGTAAACGCCATGAAGCGTTGCAACTTTTGTATCCAGATATTTGAGTATCAACAATGTCTGGTCCTCATTGAACTTCTGGTGGAAAACCGCCAAATGCTGATGGACCAAGTGACCAACTGCTTTGTTTTTATGTCATTAAATGGGAGGTGAAATCAATGATAATACAATATTAATCTTACACAGGGGGGAAAAACTTTCAGGGGTGCTTGCCAGTTTTGTTTTGTTTGTTTTTTAGTGCAGGATTCATCAGATGGTCAATAAGCAGGTCAGTGACTATAAGGAGTCTAACACCGTGTCTGTACAAAATACAGTAGACCCCATTATAATCATTGATGCTTTCTACACTGGATGCGGTGCGACACGACACGACAAATCACTGACTACCACATTCTATGTATGACGTGCTCACACAAAGATCAAATGATCTGCAACGGTCGCTTTGTCACGTCCAGCGTAGACAGACTTTAACTCTTGTGACGTGACGCAACAACTGTCACGTCAAGTGTAGACACGGTGTAAAACAACCAGAGAAACTAACAACAAAGTACTGTTGAATCCACGAGTATAAAATGTTAAGTGTGTGCATGTGAAATAGCATAGTTATGTTTACCCTTTATGCTGGCTTTTTCAAAAAACCCTCTGAGACTATGGCTTCTTTTCAAGCGTGTCCTTTCTTTCAAATAGTGCACATGAAAGATGGGCATAAAAGTTGCTCTAACCCTTAATGTGATAAATAGAAAAGTAAATCTCCCAGAGTTTGACTTAAAGGTTAAAAACAACACTGATTTGGCAGAACGGTGTTAGTAGGGCTTGAAACATTTTACCCAGACTATATTAGTAGAGGATTCAAAGAGGAATACGGGGAATTGACATGACCAGAGTTACAAGATGAATGTTGTCAACCAAGCATGAATTTGATAAGGCAGTCGGGATTGTCCATCATTGATTCCGGCCTTGCAGCAACTCTCTCGAGGATTTCTGCTGCCGCTGTGTGTGGTAATCAAACAAAGGCATCATTTAAAGAGAGGCTAATCTATTGTGACTGTTTCCTGCTAATGAGGTGAAATTAACTGCCCCTTCAATCCCACATGGGTCGTGACTCTATCAGCGCTGTGTGAATTACAGAAATTTAAACAGATCTTAGTCACATCAATGAGCAAAGGATAGTTAAAGGTGAAGTCTGTCATTTTTTTCAATGTTGAAATGATTTCTTCTGTTCTATTTGTACATTTATACCTTCTAAATGTGTAAACAGCTTTGTGCAATTCAATTATTGTACTTGACTAGCCTGACACAGCACCTTTAGTTTAACCAGTGGCGTGAGTTTGGGGCGGGGCTATCTGTTTGTTCAACCAATGGGAAACTAGATGTGTTTGGGAAACCTGTTTGGAAAAAGCAATTATTTGACTTTATCAGTTTGCCTCCCCCTGTCAAAATCACTAAAACGTTAAGTATTTTACCAAAATAAGAGGGATCATACAAAAAGCTTGTTATTTTTTATTTAGTACTGACCTGAATAAGATATTTCACATGAAAGATGTTTACTTATAGTCCACAAGAGAAAATAATAGTTGCATTTATATTAATGACCCGGTTCAAAAGTTTACACCCCCTTGATTCTTAGTACTGTTGTTACCTGAATGATCCACAACTGTGTTTTTCATTTAGTATTAGTTGTTTATGAGTCCCTTGTTTGTCCTGAACAAGTTTGTCCCGCAAATTCTTTGGTTTTCCAGCATTTTTGTGTGTTTGAACCCTTCCCAACAATGACTGTATGATTTTGAGATCCATCTTTTCACACTGAGGACAACTGAGGGACTCGTATGCAACTATTACAGAAGGTTTAAACGATCACTGATGCTTCAGAAGGAAAAACCATGCATTAAGAGCTGGGGGTGAAAACTTTTGAACAGAATGAAGATGTGTGCATTTTTCTTATTTTGCCTAAAAGTCTTTTTTTTTTTCATTTAGTACTGCCCTTCAGAGACTACTAAAGATACTAAAGACTACTAAAGATAGTTACATGTTTCCCAGAAGACAAAATAATTTAAATAACCCTGGTCTTAACATTCAAAAAGTGTTCACCCCCCGGCTCTTAATGCATTGTGTTTCCTTCTGAAGCATCAGTGAGTGTTTGAACCTTCTGTAATAGTTACATATGAGTCCCTCAGTTGTCCTCAAAACCATACCGTCATTGTTGGAAAGGGCTCAAATACACAAAAAGAATTTGTGGGACTTGAAGGATTTTTCAGAACAGCAACAAATAAGGGACTCATGAATTTTAGCCTTTCCTCTTCCTTATTCTTCATACTTTTAATGCAAAGAAAAATATAAAAAAAGTTGTTTATAGCTTTAACACTTATCATTGCAGTTTAGTTTGGTGTCACAGAAAATTGTTTGCATATTCATATGTATTCATCTAATTTTATGTAAGTCATTGTGTATTTCTGTTCATTTATTTGTGCTTATTTACAGTGATTTTTAGCTGTGCTTCAGCAGGTTTTCAAAAGCACAGAGGAATACACCTGTTTCACACCCAGCTGAGTTGTTTTAGAGCATTACTTGTATTAATTTATGCAAATGGTGCATGGGAAACTGGCAATTTTTCTATTATTGTACCAATACAAGCAGCATCATGACATTTAGTGTCGTACAACACCGCTCATCTGTTCAGCAAGCCACCTCTGTATCTTATTAGTTAATCTACCGCGTGTGTTTGTGAGTTTTTCAGAGCAAGATTCAAAAATCGTCATGCTTTCTGATTACTTCTAATTATTTCTCTGATTTGGTGGAACGCGCTAGCTTTGCGTTGCAGTGCGTTTGTTTTCGATACACGTTCGTACGTACGTGTGTGTGCACATATGAGCGCATGGAGTGAATCAGACTGTCGTTACAGAGGAACATCAATTAGATGATGCTCAGCAGGCGTGAGGTTCAGTGCTTGAATTGATTTCATCTGCATATAGATGATAGGTGATTTACACCCTCTCTTACTGATGAGACCTCGCCACACACACTTCAACACGCCCCTCAGGTAGCGCATGAGTGTTTGATGAACTGAGAATGAGTGTAGATTCATATCTAAATCCATTTAATGCTTCTTGGTGCTCTGAGAACAAATAACTATGCATTAATGTATGTGTGTGATGGCCTGAAAGCTGATGGGCCATATGGGTGGCATTTCAGATTTAATAACAAGTGTGTGTCTATTGATCCCTCCGCACAAGATCCATAATGCACCCCACTTTGCTTTCAGTATGGAACTAGGCTTGATTGCGATACACTACCGGTCAAAAGTTTTTGAACAGTAAGATTTTTAATGTTTAAAATGTTTAAAGAAGTCTTTTCTGCTCACCAAACCTTCATCTATATGATCCAAAGTACAGCAAAAACAGTAAAAATGTTAAATATACTAAAAATGTTATTCGTTCCTGTGATTTTAAAGTTGAATTTTTAGCATCATATTTTGATTTAGTGCTCAGAGAACATTAATTATTATTATTATTATGTTGAAAACAGCTGAGTAGATTTTTTTCATGAAAAATGTTTCTTGAACAGCAGATCAGCATATCAGAATGATTTCTGAAAGATCATGTGACACTGACGACTGGAGTAATGGTGCTGAAAATTTAGTTTTGATCACAAGAATAAAATCCATTTTAAAATATATTCAACTAGAAAACAGTTATTTTAAATAATAAAAATATTTCAGAATTTTACTGTTTTTGCTGTGCTTTAGATCAAATAAATGCAGGCTTGGTGAGCAGAAGAGACTTCTTTTAAAAAACATAAAAAATCTTTTGACTGGTAGTGTACATATGGAAGACATTTTTTAGAAATTCTCCTTTCGTATTTTATGAACAGTGAAACGTCATACAGGACTGTCATAACATTTCATTTTTGGTTGATCTTTCCGTTTAAGTAAAGTCACACACACTTCACACAAATCACTCTTCCAGCGGCCATGCAGACTACCGAAATGCCACTTAAATCTCTACAGACAAAATATTGCAGATGGAGTGTTCTACTAGGTTTAGAGAAACCTTGCGGATAAAATTTATTAAAAAGATCAAATTATTTCCATGCTTCATCGTAAAATGTATTATAGTGTTAGAATTCCTTAAGGCGTCCCGTCTCGAATGGTGTCTGACTGGATGCATGAAGTCTTGCCTTGGTAAGGCGTAATTACCTCTAGACAAATGGATATGTGCTGACTATGGCTGAATTTAAAATTAGCCTGCTCTGACCCACCACCCCCAATCAATGCTAGTCGCTTTATGTCTCTATTAATGAGATTCCAGCAACAATGCATGGCTAGAGAAAGCTAATGGGCTCTCACGCTATACAGGACACCTGCAAGTGTTGCCTTAAAGAAACTGAAATGTATTGGGAATGAGGTTGAGCTCAAGTGTTTTTTTGTTTTTTTTTGGCTTAGAGTATTTCAAATGCAGCATAAAGTTTAAAAATGTACCAATATTCAGTACATATTAAACTTGTTTCTTGATTAAGGAAGTGAGGCAGGCTGTTCAGCCTCATTGATTAAAAATTCATAATTTGCTCAACCTGTGTCGACTTACTTTCTTCTTTAGACCACAAAGGTAGATGTTTAGCTGGGTGTTTAGTTGTAATTTTCTCTTTCTTTCTGTCTTTCTTTCTTCGGTGTGTAGAAATAATGAGGCTGATTTCACAGACTGTGCAGTACGTCCTGTGGTCACTGTTTGCTAATATGCTGGTCAGCAGGACCTCTCAGCGGCAGAGGGAACATCTGAGCAGCAATGACTTTACTCTAATTGGCTTTGAATCTGTGTTCAAATTGGACCAGCTACA
>JAHKKF010532891.1:0-10161 GCA_019740295.1 Labeo calbasu
GGCCACCCAGCGTTGCTAAACAAAAACATGGCAATGAACAGAATTCTTTCTTCATTTTGGCCAATATACAGGACATTGTGCCTAACACAAGACAGATGCATCTTGGGCAATCTGTTTTCATAGCAGCCGCTGGCTTACACTGGTCACGTTAACGAGTGTGTCTAAACGAAGGATTTTACCTTCAATTTTTAAGCATGCAAGATAAAACAATACATCTTTACTAGGCTAGTTACCTTAAATGAGACGATCAACAGCTGAATCGTACCTGGAACTATGGACTCGCGCTGATGACGTAACGTGAGGTAGGAACGCCCACAGCGGGTTATGATTGGTCGACAGGCTCAAATATGATTGGCTAAAGAGTACGAGTGACCCGCGTGGGAGGAGTTCGCTGCCAGGAAAGTCTCAAAAACACACACTCAAGTCTAAAAAATACACACGCAAAAAAGGCTATTCACACATTCACAGTCCGTGATACACTTGTGATTTTTAAACATTCAAAATTGTTGTACACAGTTGTAAATCTGTGAATTGCGTTTTGCAACTTGTGAAACGTATTTTATGAATTATATTCTTATTTTGTGCACGTGCATTGTTTTTTGTGAATATATATTTTTTTTCTTACACGTGAATCGGGTTTCATGCATGTGATTTGGGACACGCATGTGTGCATCGTGTCTTTTGCGTAAATTATTAATGTGTCTAATCTGCTTCCATAGTTTACTTAATCTGAGACTTAAAGCATTATTTAAAGAGACTTAAATATGGAAATAAGCTTACACTGTTTATGTAAAATCTCTAAAACCATTAGTGCTTCTTGTGAGTGAGTTGAAAGTATTGGTAAAGACTCTATTTTTACATTCTTTCAAAGCAGCCTTTGATATGTTATTTACTTTGTGATACAGTTTATCACAAAGTAATTTACCTTGTGATATGTTTTATCAGAAAGTAAACAACCCAACAAGTTCAACAAACAGAAAAACAGTTAGGTTTTTCTTGGAAATATGGAAAAGATAAAATTTTATTTGATATGAGTGAATTCAGGTACACTGGGAAAATTTTGCCATGGGGCTTATAGCTAGGGGAAAAAAAATTCACAATTATCCTGAATTAACCCCTAAATATATAGTTTTTTTAAGTGTCTGCAGGGTTGCTACAGGATTTTTAAGCTCAAATTTAAGACTATTTAAGACCTGCACAAATAAAATTAAAACCATATGAGTAGGGTAGGGCAATGTCTATGGTTAAATATTAAACTGTAAAATGACTGTAAACTACTGTAAAAACTGATTTACAGTTCAGATTTTTCAAAAAAAAAAAAAAAAAAATTATAAAATGATACACTTCACATTTTTTTTAAAGTACCAATTTTTAAGAAAACAGATGAGTCAAAAATATTATTTATAATAATTTAAACAACATAAAAATACATGTTAGTGTTTAGATTTTTATGATGAATTATCTTCTTAATGATCCACCAGTTCACATTTACAGCTCTGCATGTTTGCAGAGTAAAAAACAACTTGGTCGCTTTTCGCTTTGGTCTGAACAAAAACAACCCCAATACTATGTTCCTGCAACACCGGAGGCTGCAGTTCAATTTGTACACCAATTGTTTTACAGTTTACTGCACTTTTTTAAGTGGGTCACACATCAGACATGAAGCGCTGCAGCTAATGAACCGAAGTCTAGAATATATTGAAATAAATTAGGTTAAATATTTCAAGAGGGTTACCCAGGGGTAAGTTTAGGGTTAGAAGTTGGTTAGGGTAATAATTAAGTGTATACATTTAAACAACTAGGGTGACTTCAGGTTAATTGGGACACTTTTTCCAAGTCATTACAATGACAAAACGTTTCCCAATCAACCTGAAGCCATCCTACATACAGTATTTCCTTAAAAATAATAATATACAGAATTGAGTACTACAGCCTCCTGTATTGTAAGGATACCCTCATAACAGCGCTCATGTTTATTTAACAAAATCATAGCCTTTTGAAGTTTAATCGTCACACTAAGCTGTATCGCAGTTCTGGTCTTCCCATGCCTAAAATTTAAGACCTCTTAATCATAATTAAGACTTTCTTGTACCATTTAAGACTTTTTATGACCTTAAATTTGATACAACTAAATTTAAGACTTTTTAAGGACCCACAGGAACCCTGTGTCTTATTTCTTGTTCTCAAACAGAGCATGGTTTAAAGACCACTAATCTTATAAATTATAATGGGATCAAAACTATGTACAGTTGAAGTCAAAAGTTTACATACACCTTGCAGAATCTGCAAAATGTTATTTTACCAAAACAAGAGGGATCATGCAAAATGCAAGTTATTTTTATTTAGTACTGACCTGTATAATATATGTCACACAAAAGACATTACATTTACATACAGTCCACAAGAGAAAATAAAAGTTGAATTTGTAAATATGACCCACTCAAAAGTTTGTGTAGCTTCTGAAGGCCAGTACTAAATGAAAAAATAACATGTGTTTTGTATGATCCTTCTTATTTTGGTTAAATAATTAACATTTTGCAGATTCTGCAAAGTGCATGTAAAGTTTTGACTTAAACTGTATATTCTATTTATACTATTATGTTCTATGTATATTATATTCTATATCTTAATCAGCTGCATGTTAAACATATGGCAACTGATTCTTAAAAACTTGTGAATCGGGACAATACTTAAATACTAAGTCCAAAAATTTCACTTAAGTTTCACTTAAAATATTACATTCAAAAGACAGAATCAAAAGTTTTTAGTGATAACATAACCTTTTTTGTTAGATAAGAATTACATTTGGACAGATGCTTGAATCAGTACACTCTCACATTAATTATAAAAAAAAAAAAAAAAAAGCAAAATATTTATTTGAATTTCATGTTAGGTTTTACATTATGGCTTTGCATTTGTATGGTTGTTCAGGTGTGAGGAGGAAGAGTAAACATTTAGAAAGTTGACCCTAAACAGCACATAACTTACAATAACAAACTGACATATTATACAATATGTACATATTCATAATATAACAAGAGTGATAGTGTACAGTTCATGGTGTATAAGTATGCAAGAGCACACACAGCCAAACTGAAACTGAATATTCAGAGTTAAAAGTCTCTTTTTCTTGTTTTAAAAGTTTGTCTCTTCATCAATTCTATTTCTAGTTTTAATTTCTCTCTTGAACAGAGAGGGAATTCCAATCAGACCTCAGCGATCCATTCCACTGTCCTCCTGGGGTTGCCCTTGGAAACAAGCCGCTCGTAAACGTTCACAAAATTCCAGCTCCTCCTGCAGGAAAGAAAATAATCAAACATTTAAGTCATCATAAAACATTATTCACAACCCATTATACTGGCAAAATGTTGCATGTGAACCAGAACATTCAATGAGGGAATGGAGAAAAATGCTTTAAGTATTATTTATAAACAGTTACAGTATTTTATTCATAATTTGAATTTAAGTTTTTATTTTTGTTATTAATTTTTTCCCCTTCCATGCCTTAGTCAATTTATTAGTTTTTTTTTGTAACATTTTGGTTTATCCTTCTTTTTATTTCAGTTCATCAATTTGACCACTTTTTGTTAATTATTTTGATGCTACTTATTTTATTTCAGTTAGTACAGGAAAGAGAAACAAATAAAACAATAGTTTACCAAGCTCTCCTCTCGCCCTTTTAGGTCCTGTACTCGCTGATTGAGCAGTTCCTCTAACCCAAGAGATGGATCTCTGCAGTCGTTCACACCACGGGGAGAATCCTCAACCAGACTACAAACACACATTAAAAAAATATATATATTTTTAGTGTTCTGTACATCACTTTGGTCAACCTTCTGGTTGTTTTTAAATGTGCTTTATAACTAACTAACTAACAAACAAACATGTAATTACAGCAGCATACTGCAGTTTTGTTTTCATGCAACAATGCTACTAACCAGCAGAGGGCACCAAGCACATATTCATGTACGGAGGAATGAGGGGAGCGAAGAACCGACACCAGCTGCTGAACCATCCCCATAGACAACACTGTATCTGAAAAAGAAAGGATTGAACACATAAATTTTCACCTAAATTTGGTGTACCCATCACTCTTTCTAATGGGATACTTCAAAATGCACATAAAAACAGGGTGATGGAAACATAGCTACTCATATAAACTGGACCCTTGATGGTCTACCTTTGTGTTCTGGATGACTGGTCAGAAGGTTTAACAGAAGGAACGCTGATTTAGTTCTCAGTTTCTCACTGTCTGTCTGCATCCCCCTCATCAGCACTGAAAAGCCATCATGTGATAGGAAGTCCCGCAGACCTGCTTCCTGTTCCCGGACTAAACCTGCGAAAGACAAGAGTCGAAGATGCTTAATTTAAAGATGAGACTTGCTACTGGAAGCCTTTCAATTCAAACGAATGAAAAATAACTTTAAGTAAACGCAAATTTTTCCTATGTGTTTTGTTTTTAAAGGATTAGTTTACTCCAGATTAAACATTTCCTGGTAATTTACCCCCATGTCATCCAAGATCCAAAAATGAAGGTTTTTGAGGAAAACATTCCAGGATTTTTCTCCATATAGTGGACTTCAATACGAGCCAATGGGTTGAAGGTCCAAACTGCAGTTTAAATGCAGCTTCAAATAGCTCTATGCAATCCCAGCTGAGGAATAAGGGTTTTATCAAGCGAAATGATCTGTCATTTTCTAAAAACACAAAAAAACAAAAACAAAATAAAAAAACGTAGAAGTACCACCCCAGTGTTTACAAAGTGAGCATGCAAAGAAGATCAAATGCCCTTTACAAAAAAAAGATAAAACAGCGATGTAAGACGATTTTGAAGTTGGGGGAGAAAATGAGATGGGAGTTTTGACATATCCTAACTGTATTGACCCGGATTGCACAGAATACGCATGTACATCGCAGAGCTAGACAAGACGAGCATTTGAGGTTAAAAAGCATATAAAATGTAAAATGTTTTAGAAACTTGCGGGCACCATTGAAGTCCACTATATAGAGAACATTTCTTAAATGTTTTCCTCAAGAAACATAATTTCTTTACAACTGAAGAAAGAAAGGCATTGAACATCTTGCATGACAAAGGGGGTGAGTAAATGATTAGGAAATTTTTATTCTGGAAGTGAACTAATCCTTTAATGTCAAGGGCTGCGTGTCCCAGCAAACTCTATAGTATTTTACAATAAACTCATCTGTCATTTGCTAGAAGATCTCTTGCAAAAACAATGAACAAAAGAGAATATGACCCAGAGTACATTAAAATCAGCTGGATTCTTTAAATTATAATTGCGTGGATTACTTTATCCTTGTACACATAGAAGATAGCATTTTTTTTATGCAGAGGAACCTTGCATCTTGAGCTATAAAGCAGCTTATTTCATTTTAAATATATTTTGAAATATATGAAATATCTATGTACAAAAGATGAATAAATTATTTTAATACATTTTTGTATAAAATTTAGTGGTTAATTATGAAAAGTATCCAATCACATGCTTAGCGAATATCATGATACTTAATGTAAAATCTTGGTCAATATCAATCAATATTTACTTTTATGCACATTTATACTTACAGGACACTGCGTAGAGAGCTTTAACTCTAACTGTGCTGTTTGCATCATGATCTGTGAGTTGCAGGAGCGTCAGCAGCGCCCCTTGGTTAAGCAGGTAGAACTGCACCTCTGGCATATTCTGGGCACAGCTGGCAATGAGCTGAGCCGCCCTCCATCGAATCCCGGCCTCGGAGTGACAGAGACACCGTGACATACACAAATCCAGACCGCCCAGCTTCATCAGATCTGCAAAACACACACGTTACAAGATTGTTACAAGAAGACAACAGAAAGGTTTGAAGAGCAAACACACACAAGCACACACCTCTAGCATTGTCCAAGTTCTCGCAGAGCTCAGAAAGCATTTCAAGCGCTTCCTCTCGCTCATCCTCCTCTTCCTCCTCATCTTCCTCACTCCCTCTCTCCTTGCATTCATCTCTGCTCAGCACTTCCAAACACTGTTTCATCTGCTCAACTTCATCCATCTGTCCTTTACACACTTCTGCAAGAGCTCCTCTCAGAAACTCCATCCTCTAGGAAAAGAGAGAGAGAAAGTGGCTTACTTATTGTTGGATAAAAGAAAGCGTTTTTATATGCAACACAAACATCAACATAAAAAAATACACTTTTAAATCTGTTGGGACACATTTTGGAGCATGCATTGTTATTGCTACTGTTTAGAAGTAGGGAAAAAAAAAACAACCTCTTGTGTCATGGGTTCTTGAGGAGCTGGACCTTCAGAAGCAGAACCGGCCTCCACAGCCATCTGAAGCACACCTTGCAAATTATGGGGGTGATGCCTGTTGCTTCTGCCTTCAGCCATCTAAGGAGAAAAAGATGCATCATAAATAATAGTTTTTTGTTACTCCATAAACGCTGTTTAAATAGGCCTAATAAATAAATAAATTATTAAAACATTGTAAAGACAAATGAGAGACACAAAAATCACATTTGTTATTTACCATTTGTAATACTAAATATTTGTTTTGATTGACTTTTGATTGATTCACTATTCTCAACACAGTCATGTTGAAAATAGTGAAATTCTCTAATTTTTTTTTACACATTTATTTCACCTACAGATATATTATCATCACAGATGACTTTGACATTTTTTTCTGTTTTACTTACAGATACACTACCAGTCAAACGTTTTTGAACAGTAAGATCTTTAAGTTTTTTTTTTCAAGAAGTCTCTTCTGCTCACCAAGCCTGCATTTGTTTGATCCAACATACAACAAAAGCAGTAATATTGTGAAATATTTTTACTATTTAAAGTAATTGCTTTCTATTTAAATATATTTTAAAATGTAATTTATTCCTGTGATCAAAGCTGAATTTTAAGCATCATTACTCCAGTCTTCAGTGTCACATGATCCTTCAGAAATCATTATAATATGCTAATGTGCGGTTCAGAAACATTTGTTATTATTATTATTACTGTCATTTTCATTTAAAACAGTTGAGTACATTTTTTTCAGGATTCTTTGATAAATAGAAAGATCTAAAGATCAGCATTTATCTGAAAAAAAAAGCTTTTGTAACATTATACACAATCCCATTCAAAAGCTTGGAGTCAGCATAATTCTTTTTTTGCAAAGAAATTATATAAATGAACACTTTATTTTGTAAGGATGCTTTAAATTGATCAAAAGTGACAATAAAGACATTTTAATGTTACAAAAGATTTGTATTTCAGATCAGTGTTGTTCTTCTGAACTTTCTATTCAAATAAAACTGAAAAAAAAATATATACTCAGCTGTTGTCAACATAAGAAGAAGAAGAAGAAGAAGAAGACAAATCAGAATATTAGAACTATTTGAAACTTTTACTGTTTTTGCTGTACTTTGGATCAAATAAATACAGGCTTGGTGAGCAGACCTATGTAAAAACATTAAAAATCTTACTGTTCAAAATGTGTGTGGTAGTGTATTTATTTTATTTATTTTACTAACAGATATATTATCACAGATGATTTTGACATGTTTTTCTATTGTACTTATAGATAACATAAATACTTATTTCATTTCATTTCATTTACAGTTACATTTTTACAGCTTAAGTTTTTTCCCCACATAGGCATTTCTTTTGTTTCACTTATAAATAAAATATTTCAACGTATTTATTTTTATTATTTAATTTACACATACAATATCTTACAGATAAGCGTTCAACAGCAAAAACAACGTTATACAACTCAACTGAATCATCTTTTTCTCCAAGTACAAAATTAAGATAAACCAAGTAAACACGGGAAAAACAAACCAGACTTACCTTTGAAAATGCTGCGTACCAAAGTTTAGTAGTAGTAGACGTTATATGGCCGTGTGTCAAAAAGTTTCCCAGCAGTAGTAATAATAACGTGCATGAGCTCCGATCCGCAATTATAAACACACCATTGCGGGTCCAGAAGCTTCCAGATCTTGCTGTACAGCGGCGTGTGCGAAAACCGTCGACGCACAAAGACGTCATCAACTTTACCGTAATGATTTTAAATCATCAAAGGCAAGGGAAAGAAACGTAATATACATAAATATAAAAATTACAGGAGGTTCTCCACATAAATCCGCAAAAATGTAATTGTCTAGCGCCAAACTCTTTTCATAAATGTTACAATTACAGTTTATACAAAATATTAATATCCCCCTAAAAAAGAACAAGGGTTATTACAGTCACAATATTTACATTAACTGCCAGAAGAGAAAAAAGAGAATGCTTTCAGGGTTTTGTTGTTGTTGTTGTTGTATCATTTATAATTATAATTAATCAAATTAATTTGTTTGTAAATAAAAGTGTAAAAAAAAAAAAAAAAACTTAAGAAATTAAATGGTCAAATTGTTTATAATTTTTACGGTAAACTACAAAACGCGTCCAGGGTTGATGGCGTATGTGTATGTCTCCGCGCATGCGCATTTGTCATTGTCCGCAAAATGGCTGCGCTCGTAGGTATCCGCGCATGCTTGTCCGGTAAGTTACAAAATGTGTTTCTTTTTCTTTTCGCGTGGCACTGACATTGTGTTTATGTACGTTTTTCGTGTGAGGTCTATCGTTTACATGTTTGTATGTGAATATGAGTGTGGACATGACTGTTATTGCGGCTAGAGGAAGGATGCTCGTATGTTCCATAAGCAAGGTCAAGTTCCTCAGCCTGTGTATTATGTACCATTGTGATACAGCAACTTTAATGACAGTAAAGCATCAGGTTGTGCATGCGTAAATAATCTTGAACCTGTCCTGTGTCAAGATTAGACGTCTGGGAAATGGATTAGGGTTGTTTCAGTCTCAGTGCTATTTTTGACAGCTATGCAAAGAGGCTGAGACTTTGATTCATTGGTTTTGTGGTAGGTTCACAAAACCAATGACAATGAGCCCTGTTTTTAATTACTAAACTGGACACATGTCAGAATTATAAGACACTATACATATTATGTTAATTAATTATTAGGTTTGCCTGTGACATAAAGCAGATTTTCCCCTCATGTTTTCCAGCTCTGCAATTGACCTCCCCGAGTTTACTGCACAGCTCTTATAAACTGGTAAGTGTTTTCATGTTCAAATGTCCGTAATGTCACACAATAGAAGATTTTATTAAAATGCGTTAGAGTGAAAGTATTATTTGGGATCCTATGGATTTTTGTTTTCTTTTAGTGTGCAGTTCCTCTAAGTCGAAGGAATTTCGCAGCAGAAGCGAAAAAGGTTTTCTCTCGTAGTAAACCCCATTTGAACATCGGGACAATTGGTCATGTAGACCACGGCAAAACCACGCTTACCGCCGCCATCACCAAAGGTATACTGACGACTTTTACAGTTGAAGTGAAAAGTTTACATACACCTTGCAGAATCTGCAAAATGTTAATTATTTTACCAAAATTAGAGAAATCATACAAAATGCATGTTTTTTTTTATTTAGTACTGACCTGAATAATATATTTCACATAAAATATGTTTACATATAGTCCACAAGAGAAAATAAAAGTTGAATTTATAAAAATGACCCTGCTTGATTCCTAATACTGAGTTGTTACCTGAATGATCCACAGCTGTGTGGTTTTTTTGTTTGTTTGTGTGTTTAGTAATAGTTGTTTATGAATCCCTTGTTTGTCCTGAACAGTTACAACTGCCCACTGTTCTTAAGAAAAATCCTTCAGGTCCAACAAATTCTTTGAATTTTTAGCATTTTTGTGTATTTGAACCCTTTCCAACAATGACTGTATGATTTTGAGATCCATCTTTTCACACAGAGGACAACTGAGGGACTCATATGCAACTATTACAGAAGGTTCAAACACTCACTGATGCTCCAGAAGGAAACGCAATGCATTGAGAGCTGGGGGGTGAAAACTTTTTGAATTTGAAGATCAGGGTAAATTTAACTTATTTTGTCTTCTGGGAAACAGCTTTGTAGCTTCTGAAGGGCAGTACTGAAATTAAAAAAATAAATATATATAGATGTACACTTTTTTTTAGTTTTTACCCCTGGCTCTTAATGCATCATTTTGCCTTCTGGAGCGTCAGTGAGCATTTGAACCTTCTGTAATAGTTGCATATGAGTCCCTCAGTTGTCCTCAGTGTGAAAAGATGGATCTCAAAATCATAC
>JAHKKF010532892.1:0-22422 GCA_019740295.1 Labeo calbasu
CTTTCCAACAATGACTGTATGATTTTGAGATTCATCTTTTCACACTGAGGACAACTGAGGGACTCGTATGCAACTATTACAGAAGGTTCAAACGCTCATTGATGCTCCAGAAAGAAAAAAAACACGATGCATTAAGAGCCGGGGGTGTAAACTTTTGAACAGAATGAAGATGTGTACATTTTTCTTATTTTGTCTAAATATCATATTTTTTTCATTTAGTATTGCCATTTAGATGCTACAGATGCTACTTACATGTTTCCCAGAAGACAAAATAAGTTAAATTTACCTTGATCTTCAAATTCAAAAAGTTTTCACCCCCCAGCTCCTAACGCATTGTGTTTCCTTCTGAAGCATCAGAACGTTTGAACATTCTGTAATAGTTGCTGAGTCCCTCAGTTGTCCTCAGTTGTCCTCAGTGTGAAAAGATAGATCTCAAAATCATACAGTCATTGTTGGAAAGGGTTCAAATACACAAAAACTCTGAAAAACCAAAGAATTTGGTTGACTTGAAGGATCTTTCTGAAGAACAGCGGGCAGTTTAACTGTTCAGGACAAACAATGGACTATGGCTCATGAACAACTATCACTAAACAAACAAACAAACAAAAACAGATGTGGATCATTCCGGTAACAACACAGTATTAAGAATCAAGTGTGTGTAAACTTTTGAACGGGGTCATTTTTATAAATTCAAATATTATTTTCTCTTGTGGATTATATGTAAACATCTTTTATCTGAAATATCTTATTCAGGTCAGTACGAAATAAAAAATAATACATATTTTGTATGATTCCTCTTATTTTGGTAAAATAACTAACATTTTGCAGTTTCTTCTGTATATAAACTTTTGGCCTCAACTGTACGCAAGCCTGCCTATTTAACTGAAACTACAGTGGCAGAATCTATGACAAGAGACTGCATAAGCCTGCTCAGAAAGAGAACTGCAGTAAAGCTTTGAAAACCTGAATATTGCAGTTGCAATAATCTTTCTGATTCTGATTCCTTTGCCTTCTTTACTTTCTGGGTCTGCAGGCATTTCCACACCAGCGATTACAACATATGATATTACAAATTTCAGCATATAATGACATGTTTTGCGAAAGTTTTCAGGTCAGGTCTTGTCATAGATGTAACTGCTGTTTAGACAGCATAAAACCATAAAAAGGAGTATAATGACTTCCTCATTGGAAGTTTCCTGCCATAACCATTGAAATATCTGTTGAAAAATTATTTCCTACACTTATGAAGACTACTACAATAATGACTGTTATCATACATAATGTGTGCTTATGAATACATTTTAAAGGTAAAATGTAAACAACAATAATAGACCAAAAACAGTACCTCTGCTGCAGGCTAGCATGACAGGACCGCAGTTTCTGTGCCCAGATTCTCAGAACAGGCTTTGCTGTCTCCACCGTTCCTTTCACATCATTACGAGTCATTCCTAGAAAAGCCCACAGATGAAGTTCAGTGAGACCTTTTTCACTTGAAGCAGATGTATCGTTTTCTGCAGTGAGGTAGGCACATGAAAAACACTAGTTATACGCAGTCTGAATTGTGGCTTGTGGGTTTTCTCTAACCATCTGGTCTATTTTGAGGTGAGCTGGGTTTTCTGAGGTTTCTCTCATGCTTCTGCTCAAGCTTTGAAAGGTCCAGTTTTGTCACCAAGTGACATTTGTGGTCCACAGGGAGAGTGTAGCACCAAAGCTTGAATCACATAGAGATTCCAACATAAACAAAGTGATATATAGATTACACAAGACAGCTCAAAACCATGTGTGTGTGTGTGTGTTACTCACTTGTCCATCAGCAGACCCTGTGATGAACTGACTGTTTTGCTCCATGAAGAACAGACTAAGCAATGGATATGCTGTGAAACAGAAACTTCAGCAACTTCATATATACATATTCTCTACATTTACAGGCTATGAGTGAAGAACCTCAGATTCTGTTGCACTAATATTGGTGTTAATAAATACAAACCAACCTGATAGGACAGCAGATTCAAAGAGGATTTCTCCCTTCCTCACATCCCAAATCTAATACAAAAAAAGAAAAAGAAGGCATATGCATATCTATCTATTTACCTATGTGTATATACAGTTGAGGTCCAAAGTTTACATACACCTTGCAGAGTCTTCAAAATGTTAATTATTTGACCAAAATAAGAGGAATTAAACAAAATGCATGGTATTTTTTATTTAGTACTGACCTAAATAAGATATTTCACATAAAATATGTTTACATATAGTCCACAAGAGAAAACAATAGTTAAATTTATAAATCTGACCCCGCTCAAAAATTTACATACGGTGTTGTTACCTCAATGATCCACAGGTGTGGTTTTTTTTTTTTGTGACAGTTGTTCGTGAGTCCCTTACTTGTCCTGAACAGTTAAACTGCCTGCTGTTCTTCAAAAAAATTCTTCAGGTCCCACAAATTCTATGGTTTTTCAGCATTTTTGTGTATTTGAACCCTTTCCAACATGACTGTATGATCTTGATCTATGATCTATGAAAAAACGATGCATTAAGAGCCAGGGGTGTAAACTTTTTAACAGAATGAAGATGTGTACATTTTTCTTATTTTGCCTAAATATCTTTTTTTTCATTTAATATTGCCCTTCAGAAGCTACAAAAGATATTAACATGTTTCCCAGAAGACAAAATAAGTTAAAATTTACCCCGATCTTCAAATTCCAAAAGTTTTCACCCCCTCCCCTGACTTTGTGTTAATGCATCGTTTTTCCTTCTGAAGCATCAGTGAGCGTTTAAACCTTCTGTAATAGTTGCATATGAATCCCTCAGTTGTCCTTAGTGTGAAAAGATGGATCTCAAAATCATACAGTCATTGCTGAAATGGGTTAAAATACACAAAAATACTGAAAAACCAAAGAATTTGTGGAACCTAAAAGGCAGTTTATTTTCTTTAGTGGATTATATGTAAACGTCTTTTATGTGAAATGTCTTGTTTAGGTCAGTACTAAATATAAAATAACATGCATTTTGTATGAGGCCTCTTATTTTTGTAAAATAATTCACATTTTGCAGATTCTGCAAGGTGTACGTAAACTTTAGCCCTCAGCTGTAAATATATCTACCTGATTTGAGTTTGTATCGTATCTGTACCTTAAATGTTCTGTCTTCTGATGTTGAGATGAGAAGATTAACATCCCATGGACAGAATTCTGATGCAGTCACAGGACCAAGATGAGCTTTCAAAACTCCAAGCACTTCCTGTCTCTATAGGAAACACATATACAGTGGTCTCTAGTTTTGGCTCTTTATTTAAAAATATGTTAATTGTTAATTAAATACCTTCTGAATGTGATGTGGCTATTTATTTCTGATACAAAAGCCAGAAGCCAACAAGAGGCTTATTCAGATTTTTTCATAAACTAATTTACTGCTGAGTATTTCAGTGTTATCTCTCATCTTTATTGGCTGGTCAATCACAGTCTGAGTAACGGAATGTTCTCCATGCACACTTTGTTCGGCGTTTCATCTGGAGACGGGTCAAAGCAGGCATTTGTTTCCTTTTTACTGTTTCAGCAGAACTGCTTTTGTTTTTCGATTCACTGAATAAAAATTGTGTGTATCTTATTTCATACCTCTGCATTCAATAGAAACACTCTGGAGCCTGAACATACGGCCACTTTCGCGCTCAACGGGCACAGTGACAGATGCACCACTCTGCCGAGCAACGTGCCAACAACTCTACCTGAGACAATTCCACCTGGAACACAGATGTCATGTTTGGGAAATGAGACAAAAAATGACTGACAGAGAATAATGGATACATGCTATTCCAGAACAGAGCATTCTTAAGTGTCACAGTTTTATATTTCTGGATGGATTTAGGTCCAGACAAGCAGATTTTTCAGTCTATTTTTGAAACAAAGTCTTTGGATGAGTATTACCTTCTTTAACCTGTCTGTAGCAACGATTAATGTCCCAGATGATAACATAATCTTCAGAAGCACTACAGAGGATGAGATGATCTCTCACCGTCCCAAACATCATAGCAGACACATCACCGTGGTGGCCACTGAGTTCCAAGGGAGGCTACAGGGAACATTAAAATAAAAATTTAGGTCTGTTAAATGTTAAAATGATGGTACAAATTTTACTGTAATGTTGAATGGCTATATTTACTCTTTTTATTTCCAGAAATTAATTTAAAAAAAACCTTAATAGAGCCATTATTGGTATTAGTGATCAGAGTAAAAAGATGCCAGTAAACAAATAATTAAAAAACACCATCTTTGCGTTGTTTCTACATTAATTTAGAGATTCAATGTGAAAATATATTTACAATCACAATTTTTAATGTTAGGTGCTATTAATCATGATTGATTACACTACCAGTCTAAAGTTTTTGAACTGTAAGATTTTATTTTATATTTTTTTAAAGACGTCTCTCACCAAGCCTGCATTTATTTGATCCAAAGTACAGCAAAAACAGTACTATTCTGATTTTTTTTTTAAACTTTTCTTAAAAATAATTTCTATTTGAATATATTTTAAAATGTAATTTATTCCTGTGATTTCAAAGCTAAATTTTTAGCATCATTACTCCAGTCACATGATCCTTCAGAAATCATTCTAATATTCTGATTGGCTGCTCAACAAACATTTATTATTATTATTATTATTATTATTATTATTATGTTAAAAACAGCAGAGTAGAATTTTTTCAGGTTTCTTTGATGAATAGAACATTTTTGTAACATTATGAATGTCTTTATCATCACTTTTGATCACTTTAAAGCATTTCTTTAATTTCTTAAGTTCTAAGAGAAATGTAAAAAAAGGTAAATTATACTGACACTGAGACACTGAAGACTGGAGTAATGATGCTGAAAATTTAGATAATTGAAAGCAGTTATTTTAAATACTAGAAATATTACTGCTTTTGCAGTATTTTGGATCAAATAAATGCAAGCTTGGTGAGTAGAAGAGTCCTCTTTGAAAAACAAAAATATTTTCTGTCCAAAAACTTTTGATTGGCAGTGTAAATATATACATATATTTGTTTGTTGAAAACATATATATAGGTGTACAAAGACCTCCAGGTTGTTGTTTTCGTAAATCCTTATATTCTTGTCCTGCCATGGGATAGCACAGTGAGAAGGACAGCAGGCCAGCTGCAGGTGGGACACTGGCTTGTTGCAAGTCACAGAGAACTTCTCAGTAAAATACTGTACTGAGTTCACAGCAGCCATGGAGACCGGCACAGACCCCTGTAACAGCACACAATGAGAAAGTCTGAATAGAAAACGGTGCTTAAATGTTTAGCAGGGCAAGATGACATCAAACTGACCCAGTTAAAGGGCACATTCCATGGATATAGTGAACAATGGTGTTTCATTGTTTATATTATACTTTTTTCAGTTTATTATTAACCATACACTAGCAACCTGATCCCAAACTAGCTAGCCTCTAAGAGTCAGGTTAAATTTAGACGAATCCGTAGTTACGCACCTGCTTTACTGACCATCTGTTGAAAACAGGCCCTGCGTTTTAGTTTAGGCCGTTTGTGGAAAGTGCCAGTGACATAAGGTATTTCGTTCATCACCTGAAAGTAAATTGTATTGCTGTTTAATTATTACAAATGTAATCCATATATAGTTCCACTGCATGTGTAGTTAGTAAATGAAATTTAAGTACATTTCAGTGTTTAGCCTGTGACCCAGCGTCCTTGTTGCTTTGGAAACGGAACCTTTTCGGGACGGCACACCAGAAGGGACAATTGCTAACGTTTGTACCAAAGTCCCTAAGGTCTTGTACTGTTGGTTTGCGGATTTGGGCGATTTTATTTGTTTATTTATTTTTTGTGAGTAAGCGGTACGGCGAAAAGTACATGATGACAGGAAACAGCATTTTGTATTCATCATAATTGTGGGAATTTGGTTATTTTATGTCTATAATAACAATAATTATTGTTAAATCTAATATAAAGACCAGTAACTGACGACCTAACTGATTTTAATCCGTATTATTCGTAGCGCTGCCTGTGATTTATTATTTACACAAACTGCCCTGTCCATCTAACGCAAACCTTTATGAAACAATACTAGTTAAAAAAGACATGTTATTAATTTTCTATCCAACGATGCCCTCTGGTGGTAAACTGCAGTCAGTCAGTCAGTCAGTCAGTCAGTCAGTCAGTCAGTCAGAAAGTACATTGAAATTGAGTTACAGTTAACATTTGGATAATAATAATAATAATAATAATAATAATAATAATAATAACAACAACAACGTCGACATTGAACAGGTTATAGGTTATTCTTGTCAAACAGATTGGCTAGTTATGTTATTATATATCTATAGTTTAATCCAAGCTCATTACAAAATTCCTTATAAAACGGTATAGGTTAAGATATCACACATTTGTGCATATAAAAAGCAGGATGTCAGTGCTTTTTATCCTCGTGTTTACAATAACGACGTCTTTAACACACAAAGTTAGACGAAAGAGATGTGAAAAAAGTGTTTGTCCAATTTGACAGTCTTAAAATTAAAGACACAATGACTCTTTTAACGTTTCACTTAAAAAAAAAGCATACATTTCTTTCACAATGTGAATGTTAAAAAGCTGAATGTTTTCACGAACGTCACGGTCTGCGAGTCCACGCCCCATATGTTTTCCGCCAATGAATCTCAGCCAAACATGCTGAGCGATCCAACCACAAAAGCGTTATCTACATATGCATCTCTTTGGAAACGCCCCTTAACCTAATCGACCAATCAGTCTCTCGTTTCGGTCAGTCAATCAACTCTTACCCGCCCAATTTTTCTGACAGAACGGAAGCCGAGATGGGCCAAACCAGCCCATCCGGATAACAGAGACAAACTTGGCAGCGAGCGGATGAACTGGTCGGATCTTTGTTCTTCACAGCCAGACTGTCAACCTCTTTATATTTTTTGCGTATCGCCACTTATATGTCTCACATTTATATCAAGATAATATAAAATACTCCTTCCCTGGGCACGCAGCTTCAGCATAGGCATATACTTTTTGAGCTAGCATATTTTCCTAGTGTTTTTAGTTCATTCTTCCCCCCACCGACGAGGTTTTATTGGACCAAGATAGGCGGCGCGGGCACCAAGATGTCGAACCGGATGGTGTGCAGAGAAGCGAGCCACGCCGGCAGCTGGTACACGGCCTCAGGTAGAGCCAGAGACCCGAGAGCGGCCCGGGCCTGAGGTCCGGTGTGCCGCTTACACCAGTGTGTGTGTCTGTCAGTGTCTCAAATCCTAGTGAGCTGCCTACATAGACAGCATTTTTGGAACGTTCAGCTCGCTCAAAAATGCTGCCTAGGTAGGCAGCTCACCTTGTTTTTAGACACAGCCTGTGCGATCAGCTGGGAATTATTAAATAGCTGTGCCTAAAATGGTTTAAAGACCATAGGGCGAGTTTCTTTAACGTCATGTTTGTACCTTTTTCTGAACTGATGGTCTTTTACTGAAACGAACTAACTTTATTTAAAACGCCAACTAAAACATATTAGCTTTATTTTGCTGGAAAATTACTTTAAAGAGATTTAATTCTGTTCAGCAATTAATCTAAATCTACAAAAAGTGTACATCGGTCATAAAATGACATTTAATTTGTCTTGGCATTTAGGTGATTTATTTAGAATTACTTTAAAGTATTTTGAATAATTATTTCTGCTTTTTAATCAGCAAACTAGAATCACTTGCATTTAAATTCAACGCCCATTATTTAAATCGACCAGACTGTGTGGTTCTCTCATGTTTGTCTAATGTTGTTGTTAATTTTTGTGTTTCTATTGTATGTGTGTAGCTTCTGTGTGTGTAATAGCAGCTGAGAACAAAAAAACAGGCCAACAGTTAGCTGGTTAGCTTATAGCCGGTGTGTGTGAATCTCTCATACACGCCAACTACACAAACTAATACCACAGATTAATATACCATCCACGCTAACTTTATCCAGCCCTACTTTACCGCATCAGTAAATCCAGATAGATTAACTTCTGTCGCAGTTCAGAAGGCTGGATTTACCCTGCTAACGGCTAAAGCTATTTAATGAAGTTCATATGACAGCTGTACATGACAGCTGTGTTTTCATAGATAATAAAACCATGTTTTTCATTAATGTTGATGTCAAGTAATAGTGTGTTTATTGGTATATCGGTCAACATTTATGTGCAGCTCCATTCCAGTAAATACAGTGAGCATAGTCAGCACATGAAAGTCTTTAGAGGGCCGGTGGTGTTTTTTTCCTTTCATGCAGTAACAAAGGATGCATGACAAAAGCCCAGTGCTACACACACACACACATACACACACACTAGAGCACACATATTTACACCGTACATAAGTCAGTCTAGTGGGCTTTACATGGTGGTCTGCATTCTGTAAGCTGTCACTATCTTTAGAGCTCTTGTTTTGTCTAAAACACACATTTTTTAAGTGTTTGCATATGTATTCTAGAAGGCCGGTCTCCAGCTAATATTATAAAATGTAATGTAATGAAAATAGTCAGTTCTGTTTTTTTTTTTTTTGATGATTTTCCCCATACTGAGTAACTGTACCATACATGTATAAACATGCCTTTATGTTTTCAGTTACAGTTTTCTGATTATGACTAGTTATTATTCATCTGGCAGTCATAACTGGTCAGTTAGTCCGGAGTGTGTTAGTTGGACAAACTGTACAGACAATGTCAATAAATATAATTAATAATATTATAAAATAATATATTATACTTTTAGGATTTGTCCATTTTCAAGTCAGGTTTTTTCCGTTTTGATTTATAGCTCAATTATAGATCGATTTTGATATACTGCTATATTGTTATTCCTCATATATTCCTTACATTTTTTAAAGACCTGGTTTTGTGCATAAATTTGTTATATTTATTCATCTGTATTCCTGTTATGTGCCTAAATAAATGATCTTTTACACTGCATTATATGAAAACAGCATTATAACCACAAACAACCACCTAACTCTATATATTAATGTACACATCAGCCATAATAATCACTAAAATGAATTCATTTGCACATGCATCAATATTCAGACCAGACTGTATTTTAGAATATCATTAAATGTAAAAGTAATGTAATGGCATGATTCATTACAGTGTAAAGATTTGATTAGCAGCTGCTAAAATGTGACCAAATTGGTTGCATTCTTATTATTCCTTTTACAGAATCAGCTGAAGTTCATCTGTTCACTGGTTCTCAAAACTGTTATCTTGTCCTGTCAGACTCTGATAAAAAAGTCATTAGAAATGGCACAATGGCACAGTCTGAGGCTGAAATCAACATTCAGGACAGCCATTTCACCTATTGCATCATTGTTTGTTTGACTGATTTATAATAAGAAGAGAAATCCACAGATGAATGCTTGATCATAACATCTTTGAGCATGAGCATGGTGATACTGTGATGAATAAATATTTAATAATGTGCATTGCAGTAATGAGATTTATTTATTTATTTGTAATTTTGGAAATTAGGGAGGAAAATGTGCTTAATGACAATTGAGTACATTTGCACAATGCTGTTTTAATTTAAAAAAAAAATGAACAGACTACCAGTCAAAAGATTTTTAATGTCTTTTTTTAAAGAAGTCTCTTCTGCTCACCAAGCCTGCATTTATTTGATTCGAATTACAGCAAAACAGTAAAATTGAGATTTAAAAAAAAAAAAATTAACTCTTTTCTATTTAATATATTTAAAATGTAATTTATTCCTGTGATTTCCAAGCTGAATTTTTAACATCATTACTCCAGTCACATAATCCTTCAGAAATCATTCTAATGTTCTGATTTGCTGCTCAAAAAACATTTATTATTATTATTATTATTATTATTATGTTGAAAACAGCTGAGTATATTTTTTTTCAGGTTTCTTTGATGAATAGAAAGTTCAGAAGAACAGCATTTATCAGAAATAGATTTTTTTTTATGTAACATAAATGTATTTATCATCACTTTTGATCAATTTAATGAATCCTTGCTAAATAAAAATATTGATTTCTATCATTTCTTTCCCCCAAAATAATTATACTGACTTCAAGCTTTTGAATGGTATAGTGTATAATGTTACAAAAGCTTTTTATTTCAGATAAATGCTGATTAGATTTTACTATTCATCAAAGAGTCCTGAAAAAATGTACTCAACATTAATAACAATAATAATAAGAAGAAGGAACTGTTTCCTGAACAGCAAATCAGCATATTAGAATAATTTCTGAAGGATCATGTGACACTGAAGACTGGAGTAATGATGCTGAAAATTTTACTTTGATCCTAGGAATAAATTACATTTTAAAATATTAAAATAGAAAACAGTTATTTTAAACAGTAAAAATATGAAAAAAAAAAAACATTAAAAATCTTACCGTTCAGAAGCTTTTGACTGGTAGTGTATAGAGATTATAAAGGGTACCCTGAAATATTTTAAAATACTTCTACATAGTGAAAATGACACTGTACAAGCTACATTTGGAAGACATTCAAATAATATTCCCAGCTGAAGTGTCAAAGTTATGTGACAAAATGTCTGCATCTCATATTTGCTGATGACATTTTTCTCAATCTTTCCGATTAGGATCCCAGCTTAACGCACAACTCGAGGGCTGGTTATCTCAAGCACAATCTACAGCCGGTCCAGCTAGAGCCATAATAGCACCGTATGTGGAGTGAAAGCAGACATTGTTTTTTTTTTTTTTTTGTGCTTCTGTTTCACTTGTGTTTCTGCATTCTTAAAACACTGTCTTTTGCAGGCACGCTGGCTACACTTACTGCGGTGCGTGTGCCGCCCACGCCTACAAGCAGGTGGACCCCTCCATCACGTAAGTGTCTCTCCTGTCATCAGAGTATCTTTAAACTCTCTTGAAGTAGCCGTAATGTTAGAGTTTGCTGTGGGGAGAGAGGTAACCGCAGCGATCTCTTATTCATCAGTCGGAGGGTGTTCATTCTCGGCCCCTCTCACCATGTGCCGCTGTCTCGTTGTGCCCTCTCCCCCGCCGAGGTCTACAGAACGCCACTGTACGACCTGAGGATCGACCAGAAGGGTAAGGAATATCATTTTCTCCCTCGACAGGATTAAATGCTGATGGAATAACAATGCACAGAAAAAACATTTTTTTATCTATCTCTGGCTCATTTGCTTTCAAACTAAGCTTTGAAGAAGAGATTGCAACATTTTCAAGTAGTAAATGACTATATTTGTTATTATAGTGTTCTGGCTATAAACATGATAAATGTGCAATAAAGAAATGTGAGAGATAATCTTTCATTTGATGGTGTTCATATTAGTAAGGCTTTGTGTAATATCATTATAAATCCTTAATGCAAAACGCAAGGGCTTTAATTCCCACTGCCCCATCTTTTTCTCTGGCAGTTTATGCTGATCTGTGGAAAACAGGCATGTTTGAGAGGATGAGTCTGCAGACAGACGAAGACGAACACAGCATTGAGATGCACCTGCCTTATACCGCTAAAGCCATGGAGAGGTAACAACCAAATATTGAACATCTTCACCTGGACTGTAAAGGCACAGTTGCTCAAAAATGGAAATTCTGTAATCTGTAATCATTTACTTACCATGATTTTGTTACAAACTTGTATGATTGTCTTTCTTATGTGAAACACAAAAGAAGATACTTTACAAAATATCAATGTTTTTTTTCCCTCTCCATACAGTGAAAGTCAAAGGTGGTTCAATGTTGTTTTGGACCTTATTGACTTTCATTATGTGCAAAACTTCTTCAGAAACATTTTTGTGTTCCACTGAAGAAAGTCAGTCGAAGAGGTTTGGGACAACGTGAATTATCCATTGAATACTTTGGATGCTGGGAAGTCTCAACACTTGAAGCATTTGAGAAAGACTAACACTACCATTCAAGAGTTTTGGGTTTTTACATTTTTTTTTTCCTTTTATTTTTTCTTTATGAAAGAAGTTAACACTTATAATTTAATACTTGAATGGCTAAATGTGACAGTAAAGACTTTCACATTGTTAAGAAAAAAACAAATGCATTTTTAACTTATTCATCAAAGAACCCTGAAAAATCCACCACAATATTAATACTATTTTCACTGTTGATAATAATCAGCATATTAACATGATTTCTGAAGGATCATGTGACACTGAAGACTGGAGTAATGGCTGCCAAAAATGCAGCTTTTTCATCACAGCACCAAATTACATTTTAAAATATACTTCTAACACAGTTATTCTTAAATGTAATAATATTTCACAGCATTACTGTTTTAAGTACTGATTGAAGTAAATGCAACCTTGGAGAGCATAAGAGACTTCTTTCAAAAACATTGAAACTTTTGTTAAGGAAATAAAGCACAAATGTAAGTTTTTTTTGTTGTTTTTTTTTCTGAAGGAACCAAAAATATTAATAGTACTTGTTAAATGTACATGTATAAGATCATACTGTAGGTGTTACTTGCAAAGTCTCACCTTGCATTGCATTTTTAACCTTGCATCAGTGTTACATCATAGCAAAACGATATGGGCCATTCTACAGAATTGGTCCAAAGTCAGAGTTGGAAACGTCTTGACAAAAATGTCTTTTTCCAAAAAAATTGTATGTATGCAGATTGTATAATATTCAAGGTACAGATTTCTAGTAATTATGCAGTTAATTCTCTCGTTGTATATTCTCAAGTGTAATTTATGAGATTTGTTGTATTTTTAATTAATTTTTTTTCTTTGGAAAAGGCAAAAAGTTGACCATGCTGATTTCAAACTCAAGGATTCAATAGTTTAAATGTACAGTGAACCAAAAACTATCATAACATCTTAGCTGATAATTCAGTATACTTTAATTTTGACAAAACATCCCACTTTTCGGTCGTGACAGCACGTCTTCGGTAGTGACAGTAATTTTTTGGTAGTGACCAAATTACAGAATTGTAACTCTCATACTAAAACTGTACTAAAATTGTTTATTTCCCCCAAATAGTAGGATTTTGTGTTCCCTTTTGTCACTACCGAAACATGTCATCATCGTGACAATTCTTGGGATAACACTCACGAAACAAATACGTCACTACCGAAACTGCACCAAATGATTCAGTAGTGACAATTTTAGATACTTTTGAATCTAGTTCAAAGATGCTGAACAACACATGTTTAATTTTTGAACACATTTACCTCAAAATGATGGGGCCTATCTACTCGCATCTTGTAACTATGAGAGGGGGACACATGGATATTTCCTGATCATAAATGTATGGGTTTAGTTCAAATCAGTCTCGCCCAATAGACTAAAACGTACACTGTTTCCCAATTAAAAGTACCCAATAAATGATGATTTTATGTATATAAGTTCACTAATATTTTAAACATTACTTTGGGTTTCAATAGATAATAGAAGGATCTTAATAAACATCTAAGATTTGAATAATCCTTAAATGCTTTTTAAATGTTTTTTTTGGTTGTGGGACAGCAGTTTGCACCAATTTTGTAGAATGGCCCATATATAATATAACCTTTTGTGGTTTCCTCTAATTATTTTATGTGGCTACCTGCTGTAGTCTCTCTATAAGATGTACATGTCCTTGTGCAGGACAGAATCTTCCCAAGGAAAGAATGTAAAAGCAACGAGAAGGAAGGATACATCAAGGTTTCACCTAATCTTTATGCAGAGACCATGAGCAGCGTTATTGACCCATAGTCGCACTCTTATGCTCATTCATCTCTGCCAGAACCACTAATTATGTTGTCAGGATCTGTTTACCTAGTGCGGTGCCTCTAATTAGTTTGCCGTGATGGATGTTCTGTTTTTTTTTTTTTCTGGCTGTTGTTGTTGTTTTTTTAATATTAATGCAGGAGCCACCAACCGCTTCTATTATTCCATTAAAACAGTACAGTATGTGGGAACAGGAAAGTTAACATCCCCTCAATTTGTTTGATTAGACATCCCCCCCACAAGCAGAGCAATTAGTTGCTGAGCAACTGTAATATTTCTGAAGGTTTTCAGGATATATTTTATTATTTCGCACCACATTTTATTTTCACACCTCAGCAGTTTGGGAAGCTGAAAACCTTTACAGAGCTATTGATTTGACATGGCCACGGATTTTAACGAGCGATGCAAAACTCATTGACAAAAGAATATTTATGAACACGCAAATGTCAAATCTGCATCTGCGACGTGACGAATGATTCTGTTCTGTGCTTTGTTTTTCAAAAACAGCCATAAAGATGAGTTCAGCATCGTCCCTGTGCTGGTTGGAGCTCTGAGTGAATCTAAAGAGCAGGAATATGGCAAGCTGCTTAGCAAATACCTGGCTGACCCTTCTAATCTTTTCATCATCTCCTCTGACTTCTGCCACTGGGGTTTGTGTCTACTCACACTATTTAATTTTTCAACTGTCAAAAAACGGAAAATGATTAGTATCAATTATAGCCAGTAATCGGTGAAGAATTTCCTGTTTGTTGAATTGAGATGTAGTCCAGACAACATCTTGTCATCTTGTCATCAGTAAATCAACTAGAGTTTAGTTCTGGAACTAGTCAAGATGTTGGACCTATGGTGATTAATCACATGACTTTCGGTAGTTCTTGGTCATTTTTTTGTCATGAACTTTTTATTGAGTCCACATCAATTTTGTTATATACATGTAACAGAACATGCATATTTATATATATAATACAAAGTCTTCACATTTTTTTTATTTTATTTTTTAATTAACTGTAAATTCATGTTCTAGTCCCATTTTTCTTAGTTAAATAAACATTACTTACACTAGTATTGTATGTATTGTATTTTACATTAACAATGTAATTAATAGGCTATTCTATTTGTTAAAGGGGTCATCGGATGCTAAGTTCACTTTTTCATGTTGTTTGAACATTAATGTGTGTTGGCACAATCCATGCAGTGGTTTTTAATTAATCTGTAAAAATAATATCCCCTTTTTCAAATCGAGCCGTTCTCAGATGCCTGTCGGTGAGGCGTCACACCGACAGAGGCCGCACCCACCATAGTTGATTGACATGAGCTCTTACCTTAGACCAGCTGTCACAGTTCAGTAACTTTCCATGTTTTGATGCCAGAGCAGGGATGTAAGTTAGACAAGAATATCTCCAATTGAGTGATTGAGGTGTTGTGTTGCTGGATGTAATAATGAACATAGTGGTCATCATTTACTCCCGACATCTGAGCCGCTGAAGATGCAGTAGATTACGTTTGTTTGTAAATGGAATGCGCCTCCCGATCTACATATATCCGTCTATGTTCGCGCGAATCATTCATGATCCAGCTTCACTTATAGCAGAAGTGAGTGTAAGCGGTTTTTTATGAATCTTTGCGATCGCCTTTCCTTATAACGTGGTAGTTAGGAAGTTTAGCGGCTAAACGCGGCTAAATGCGGCTAATGTAATCAAGACCGTCTTTCCACAGAGAGTAGAGAGGGGCGGGGCGAGCAGAGCTCATTTGCATTTAACCCCTTAGAATGAGATGATTTTTGCAGAGCTGATTTTGACAAAGTAAAAAGGGTGTTGTTTTACAAAACCATTAAGAATTTTTAATCAAAGTATATTAGAGACTTTTCATTAAGACCCTGAAGAATCATATCAACTTGTGGAAAATGGGCATCCGATCACCCCTTTAAGAACAAGTACAAATCTCATCAGTTTATTGTTTTTAAGCATTCATTTATTCCAAAGTAATAATTAAAGGCAGCAACAATTTCAACAATATTTTATATAAACAGTTATATATTTTGTTCCTGAACTGATGTTCAGCTGTTCTTTTTTATAATAAACTTATTTTCGGATAATCATTCTTCAGAGCTCTGTAAACACTGTCACAGACATTGAGATGTACCTTTAATGTCAACAAGCTGATTGCTCACTAAAAACACAACACAGATCAAGTTTTTATGCCATTTGAAGTTTGATTTTGACTTGACAAAGTGGAAATATCTAAGCGTGAGTTGTTTACTCACTTTTTTATTAGTCTTCCCATTAACGCCGTTATATTGTTCATTCAGACTGATAAGCAAATGCGGATCGCACACAAACACAAGAGGCGGGATTATCACATGAACCAATCACGGCTGATCATAACCAGTCATATCCAATCATATTGTGATGGAGGCATTGCCTCCTCTCATGTCATTTCCCCCATTCATTCTCAATTACCCCCACCAAACCCACTGCAGGCTTTAGGAGGTCTGTTAAACTCAATGGGCTCAGGGGACTCTCGCTGTAACTATACCTGCTGGTGTCACTGTTGGATAAATTTTCTTTAGAAAAACGAGTGATTTATATGCTTTTTATGTCATATTTATGTCATATTCTGCCTCCCTTGCCTCCTCGGAGGAATGTATATTAAGTAGGGCTGTCAGTTTAACGTTTCTTAATTAATGAATTAATTTTCTTAATTCTTAATTAGCGTAAACTTAATTAATTAGTTACCGAAAACAACGTGATTCAAATATTTAAATGCAGTTAACGTGCTGGCCCCGCCCCCAGACCTGTACATCATCTTATATCATATAGTTCACTGCTGACAAATATGATGCAGGGCAACAACTCCATAAATGCAGTTATGCCCTGAAATTCAAGATAAGGGTGCAAAAAAATGCCTCGTCTCATATTTATGTTACATATTACACGGGCAGCAAGATTGCTATGACACAAGTTCTGATTTTGTCCCTATCTATCACGAGCTTAAATGTGATGATTTTATACAGTTCAGTAGATAAGTAGTTGATATTGTGTTATATTGTAAACACAATATTATGTGTTTTTGCTCAATTTTGCAGAGAACATATTACCTTTAAAGCCATAGCAGAATTGTTGCGCGTCTCTGAGCAACACAGCGGCGTTTAGTTTCTGAATGAATCCGCGTTTTGAACGAATCGTGTGAATCAATGATTCAAAGGCCCATTTATAAAGAGAGCTATTTACTTCATTCCTGAATGAATCAGTCATTTCGACTCATGAAGTTATTTACCGCCACGTGATGGCAGATTTAGTTTCTTATTTAGAGTATCATTTCATTCAAAAAAACAAACAAAAAAGCCCATATAATAATAGTAATAATAAAAATAAAAACATTAGGGATAGGTTACCCAAAAAATTTAATTTCTGTCATCATTTACTAACCCTCATGTTATTTCAAACCTTTCTTTTGTGGAACATAAAAGAAAGTATTTTGAAGACTGTTGGTAACAAAGCTGTTTTGGTTATCATGACTTTCATGATGTGGACCAAAAATACTGAGATGTTCCTCAAATTATCTTGTTTTATGTTCTATGGTTTACAATAGACCGTTGCAGCCTAAATGTTTATGTGTAATATGTTTTATGTTGAATCAAATGAAATATTTCTTTCTAAAGCTACAATTTGTAATGTCTACTTGATACTTTCTCATTTAACACAATATTTATTTTGTGATTTAATTAATTAAAAATTTGAATTGACTGACAGCCCTAATATTAAGATATTATATATATATTAATTTCCAGTTATTGGAGCGTAAAGACATGATATTGGTTTGGTATAGCTTGTTGAGTGTTTTGAAACGCTCTAAATAGGTAGAAACCCATACAAATATTCCTAACGAAGGGTTTTTCAATGCCTCCTCTGGTTAAAAGATTAATATGAACCTTTTTTTGTCTGTTCACAGGTCAACGTTTCCGTTACACCTACTACGATGAAAGTCAAGGGGAGATCTACAGATCTATCGAGCACCTTGACAAAATGGTAAACCTGTTTCTATCCCCCTTTCCTTCTGCTAACTCACTTAATGTCTGACATATGAGGTTTACATGCAAGTGGCCCATTCTGGTTTGGGATACACAATGTGCTAATCCTATCGGTGGTTCTTGAAAAAAAAAGGTGAGGAATTTTTCTCTGAGCTAAAGAGTCATTGTTATGGTTACTGTGACGTGGAAGTCGGTGATTCAAAGACTGACTCTAATACTTTCCACCCATGACAGTCTGTCAAATAGCAGATGTTCTTAGCAACCCAAACTCATTAAAGGCTTACCAACTGGGCAGAGCACTTTCGCCTCTGTAGGGTAATTTGCTGGACAAGGAGCGCGTTTGATCTGGAGCTCCTTTTAGGAAATATCCATTCATTATTGTGTTACTGAAAATCCATCTTGCTTTTGGAAAGTTGAAGATTTTATATCAGAATGTTGTGTTGTGGGATTAAACTACACCAGATGTCAAATGCAACATTGGAGAATCATAAATAAAAATTACAGCATTATTAAAGGAGAAGTTAATTTCCAGAACAAAAATTTACAGATAATTCACTCGCCACCTTGTCATCCAAGATGTTCATGTCTTTCTGTCTTCAGTCATAAAGAAATTGTTTTTTGAGGAAAACATTTCAGGATTTCTCCAAAAAAGTGGACTTCAATGGTGTCCGTGAGTTTGACCTTCCAAAATGCAGTTTCAATGCAGCTTCAAAAGGCTCTACAGCAGGGGTGTCAAACTCAGTTCCTGGAGGGCCACAGCCCTGCAGAGTTTTGTCCAACCTTGCTCCAACACACATACTATGCAGTTTTCAATTAAGCCTGAAGGACTTGGATCAGGTGTGTTTAATTAGGGTTGCATCTAAACTCTGCAGGGCTGCGGCCCTCCAGGACCGGAGTTTGACACCCCTGCTCTACAGGATCTCAGCTGAGGAAAAAGGGTATTTTCTAGTGAAACGATCGGTCATTTTCTTAAAAAAGTACAATTTATATACTTTTTAATCTCAAATGCTCATCTTGTCCAGCTCTGCATGAACTCTGTGTATTTTGGTTCAAGACAGTTAGGGTAGGTTGAAAAACTTTGGGGTTAAACACTGGGGACGATTTTGAAGTTGAATGAGATGGGAGTTTTTCGACAAAACCTTAACTGTATTGAACCGGAATACAAAGAGTTCACGCAGAGCTAGACAAGATAAGCATTTGAGGTTAAAAGGTATATACATTTTCAATTTGTTTAGAAAATGACGATCGTTTCGCTAGATAAGACCCTTCTTCCTTGTCTGGGATCATTTAGGGCCCTTTAAAGCTGCATTTAAACTGCATTTTGGAAGTTCAAACTGGTGGGCACCATAGAAGTTCACTATATGGAGAACATTCCTGAAATGTTTTCCTCAAAAAACATAATTTCTTATCGATTGATGAAAGAAAGACATGAACATCTTGAATGACAAAGGGGTGAGTAAATTTTCTGTAAATTTTTGTTCTGAAAGTAAACTTCTCCAAGAGCTTTGTTGATGTCAATGAAATGTATGCATGCTAATTTGCTTTTTTTGTTTAGGGAATGGGAATTATAGAACAGTTGGACCCCATCTCCTTTAGCAATTATTTGAAGAAATATCATAATACTATTTGTGGTCGCCATCCCATCGGCGTTCTTCTAAATGTAAGTACCTAATGAATAATTTATATGAAAGTCTTTCCCCTGGGACATTTTATTTAGCAAACCGCTGTTGACTCAATAAAGCAAAAACGAAATAATGCAAATAATGGCTAGCCGGTAAGCATGGTAATTAGCCTAGCACTTATCTGTCGCAGAGCTTCTATTGTAATTCCCCCCCCCCCTCAACTAATGTCTTCCCACTCTTTCACTACGAAGCTTTTAAGATTACAGTTGTCGGTCTAAAAGCATTTCTTTAGTATTGACTTTTTTTTTTTTTCCCCCACTCTATCAGGCCGTGGCAGAACTGAAAAAGAACGGCGTAGACATGAACTTCTCTTTCCTAAACTATGCGCAGTCGAGCCAGTGCCGAAACTGGTCGGACAGCTCTGTGAGTTACGCTGCTGGAGCTCTCGTCGTTCATTGAGGTGAACTTTCCCCGGAGCCGCGGAGCCTCCTAGAAGACCCCCGAACCCTCCCACTTGTCCCGTTCCTGACCACGTATCCCCATCGTCCCCCGCCTCTTCTATAGGAAGGACATACGAAGCTTGTCGCAGCTGGGAATCCTCACACATACCCCGAATCCAGATGTAACGTTAGATACTAACCTCCTCCTCCTACAGCTTTCCCTGTACCCCGTTTTCCACGTGAGGCGACTTGGATGATGCTATAGCTTGAAGTACAGCCGCAGTTTTTTGGGTGTTGCAAGGTCAGATTTTTGGTCGTGTTTTTTCTTTATCTTGTTTGTCGCGGGGTCTCAATGAGGCAAAGTCTGCTTTTGACCCTCTAAGGATGGTAGGTGTCCGAAGAGCCCTTGTGTAATTTAAAAGCAAGACACATTTAAAGTTTAAATAAAAGAAGTAAAACCATCGACATTGCACTGTTTATGCAAGTCTGCATATATAATCTACATAACGTCTCACCTAATGATAAATAAAGAGAAGAAGGAAGTTGACAGACTGCAACATGCTATGTCCATGTACACCCTGAGAATTGTAGTAATAGCTACTGCGTTGGTCCTGTTGTAGTTTTTAAAGGGCTACACAAAACCCACTAACCCTCCACTGTTCTGGATATACCAAAAAATATCTAATCTTTTATTGTAGTCAAATTAAAGTTTTTTTCTGATTCTTATATTTTGTTCTGTTTATTTTCTCTTTGTGATACCATTATTTAGCTTTCTAGTTTTACTATGCGTTTGACATATAATCTCAAACAGTGTGGAAGCATATAATAGTGTTTGAAGTGCAGTACAGGTGGACCCCTTTTAGACGACTGCCTCAAAATGGCCGCTCTGTCCCTTCAACCCCAAAACGTTAGTTTTTTTGGTTTATCTGAAACTGTTTTGATTTCTCATGCAAGTTAGCAGCCATGTTTAACAGCTGACTAGTAGTTAGTGATGCACACCCGTATTGAGGTAATTTTCCAAACTGCGTAGACATTTTGTCTGGCTATCCTCTTTAACCCGTCTACTCCCAAAGAGCACAACGCAGCAAGATTTTTCCTGGGTAACCATCGGAAGGAAACCGGCAAGGCTCCTGTACATCACCATCAAAGGTTTGAATGTCTCAAACCAGATCCTCAAACAGAAAACAGACAAAGCATGTCACCATGCAGATGTGCCTTGGGTCAGTGTTAAACATGTTTTTATTTTTGGTCCTGTGCTTTTCACCCTTCATTTACCCACAAAAAAAGACTTGATTTAGTCTGTCTTGAATCAGTTCTTACCATTTTCAAAGTAGGGGAAGAGATTCATCAGCTTCACCCAGCACAACACCTGTTCTTGTACTGTTAGAGTTGTTTAAATTTTGTTATGTTAGCACCGTTTATTATTCTTCTAACTATTATTGCGTAGAAATGAACAGTTCACACGTTGTCAAACCTATGTCGAAATTAATTGAAGCGCTCCTTACCGGAGTCATTTTTGAATCTCAGGTTACATTGAAGCATTACAGAATTCTCGCCAGATATGACAAGGGTCATGGCTGATGTTGCAAAGAAACAATAAAGTGTAATGACAAACGTTACTATGCTGTGGTGTTTCTTTTACTTGTCTTATTGTTTGCAGTTCCTTTCTGTGTTTGTGACATGTTTATGAGCAGCTGCTGAGTTATTGAAGTCAGAGTTGGCCAAGATTCATTTAAAATGCCATATATTATAACACGAGTCATGTGCTTCTTTCCTAAGATGTAGACTCTCTACCATTCCTTTCTAATTGACGGATGGCAGAATCATAGATGTGTGAGTTCAAACCACATTCTATTCCTTAGTAAGTGAAATAAACTAAATGTCTAAGTTGAAGGGTTTTTGGGCAGTAGAAGCAATCCTCAACATGTTAATAGTATATCTGACATGGCTACCATTTGAATTTTGCATTATTTATTTATTTATTTATTGGAATATATCTGCAAAAGTAACCATTCTTTAGCAGTCTTGACACCTAGATACAGAACAAAGTGACTTTTTTTAGGGGTTCAAACTCGTAGTGCTGAAACCCTATTGTAACTGTTAGAATGGTCACGGATCAGCGATCTCCATGTAAAACTGATCGTGCAGACCAAACCTTAAGTCGTAGAGACTTGGAAAAACTTGGAGGGTAGTGGTAGTATTAATTTAAATATAAATTAAATCTGTACATACAAACAAAAACGAATGAGAAGCAGAGTCTACTTTTTTCCATTGAGTATGTTTATCAATTAAAACAGAAGAAATGTTTGACTTACCTAATATAGTTTTTGTACCAACAAGAAGAAGAAAAATAAAAGTTTTACTATTATTCAGTTTGAGAAAATTACGTGAAAACCAAACTTTTAATTCTTCGAGCCACTCAACAAGAGCAGAAGGGAAGGTTTAGAGGAGAGATAAAGTTGGGTGTCATCTGCGTAGCAATGAAATTGAATACCATGTTTCCTAAAAATGGTGCCTATAGGAAGAAGATAAATAAGAAACAAAAGAGGTCCCAAAACAGAGCCCTGTGGAACACCAGTGACAACTGGAGTAGTGGTTGATTGAAACTGTTTAAGTTGTACAAATTGTGTCC
>JAHKKF010532894.1:3739-19662 GCA_019740295.1 Labeo calbasu
GCTTTAGCAGGGGTTTTTAAGTTCATGGAGGTGCATGAAATGAAAATTTTAGGGGCAGTTTTAGCAAAGAATGTAAAAGTGGCAGTAGATAATATGTGGGAAGGGATAGTGGGTGGAATGGAAAGAAGGTTGATTTTTTTTTTTTTTTGGAGGAGCAGGTTTTTAAAATTTTAATTGTAAATATGTTAATGTTGTGTAAATGTGGTATGTTTTACATGTAATGCCACTGCCTAACTGGGTTTTAAAAAGGCTAAAGAAATGTGTTTTAGAGTTTTTATGGGATAAAAAGCCTCCAATGATTGCTTATTCTACATTAATAGGGCAGCTGAATGAGGGAAGGAAATATCTGGATAGGACAAACAAAGCTGAATGGAAGAAATTAATGGGTTTTTATCTAAATAAACGTGGCCATTTTAAATTGGGGGACCAAATTTTACGGATGAAACTCAAAAATTGGATGCTAGAGGGGATACCAGGATTTTATCAAGATGTTCTAAGTGCTTGGAGGCTTTTTTTTTTTAACAGAGGTCAACTTTAATCTGAAAGGAAGGGAAATGGTTTTAAAATCAACCTCTATGAAAACAAAATGGATGTGTTTTTAAAATGTAAGGATAAGTTGATTGATTTTAATTTGGGTACTTTAAAAATGTTTTATTGTTTTTTTAGAAATTCAGTTTTTAAAAAACGCATCGCTAATCAGTTTTGGTTGAGGCACTTTGATGAAATTGAAGAGAATGATATTTGGAAGAACATGCAATGGCAATGGTTAGATGTGGAACTGGAATGTTTTGATTATTTTATAAAACATAATTTATAATTTACTGAAATAAGACTGTGTGCAATGCAAAAGGAAACAAATGCCCAGTGCAAAGTATGTAAAAAGGACTTTTTTTAAAGAACTAAAAGAGATAATTAATAATTTGAGGCATAACAAGGGCAATTTGAACTGGGAGATTAGTTTTATGTTGGGAATGAGAGAAAATTATGCAAATAAGAAAATTATCAATTTGTTTTTAATCCTGGCAAAAAAGGCAGTTTGGAAAAGAAGAAATGTGGCTAAAAGCAGGGATTTTACTTTAAACTTATGGTTACTTTTTAAAGAGATGGTAGAAGATTATTTTCAAATATTGTATAATTATTTTACATTGAAAGACAAGGTGGGGGATTTTTACAAAATTTTTACAAAAGATGTCATGTGTATTCTTAGACAAAAGCATATTGCTATGCCTGATAATGACGGTTTTTAGTTTTCTTGTGTTTTCTTTTTGCATAGACACACTAAAACGATGCTTATGTTTTCCTTTCACGTCTGATGGAGTTTTTATTTTTATTTCATCTGTTTTAACTGATTCTAATAATGAATGTGTTTATGAAAAAAAAAAAAGAGCATCTGATCTCGGAAGCTAAGCAGGTTAGTAGTTAGTAGTTAAATAGGCAACTCTTTGCAGCAGCTCTCGCTTACGGCCATACCACCCTGAGCGCGCACAATCTCATCTGATCTCGGAAGCTAAGCAGGGACGGGCCTGGTTAGTACTTGGATGGGAGACCGCCTGGGAATACCAGGTGCTGTAAGTTTTTGGCTTTTCTTCACTACTGATCCGATACACTGGCTGACCTTTAAATAGTCCACACTTTGCGGTATCCCTCGCTAACGGCCATACCACCCTGAGCGTGTCTGGTCTCGGAAGTTAAGCAGGGTCGGGCCTGGTTAGTCCTTGGATGGGAGACCGCCTGGGAATACCAGGTGCTGTAAGCTTTTGGCTTTTCTTCACTACTGATATAATACGCTGGCCTTCAGGGGGGCTGACCTTTAAATAGCCAACTCTTTGCAGCAGCTCTCGCTTGCGCTCATACCACCCTGAGCATGCCTRAWCTCATCTGATCTCAGAAGCTAAGCAGGGTCAGGCCTAGTTAGTACTTGGATGGGATCCCACCTGGGAATATGAGGTGTTGTAAGCTTTTGGCTTTTCTTCACTACTGATCTGATACACTGGCTGACCTTTAAATAGCCCACACTATGCGGTAACCCTCACTTACGGCCATACCACCACCTGAGGCACTAGAGAGCTACAGGAAGTGAGCTGGCAGCAGTTGGGAGAGGAAGGCTCTCCTCCATTTTATGTTTGTTTGTTTTTTTTTGGTTTGAGAGTTTTCTTACTTTAAGTTGTTGTTTTTTTTTTCAATTATAAAAACACCCAACAGCAGCTTTTTTGCCTTTTTATTTTTTAATTTATTTTTAATTTTTATTTTATTTTTAAAAAAATAATTTTTTTTTCAACGGACAGATTAATGGATTACGACCCAGGACTGACCAGAGGGACACGTATGGCAAACGACAATGGAACAGCAAGAGGAACACGCAAGGCAAACGACACCGGATTGGAAAAACAACTACGACCTAGAAATGGAATAAACCAAGTAGTAAGCGAAAAGTCTGTTGAACGAAGATATTTAAAAGGAAGCTACAGTGATTGTAAACGTGAAGAATGTGAGAGCGGAGGATATTATTAAAGCTGCAACAGAACAATGTGGACATGGCAAAATTTTAGCGCCAAGACTAAGACGAGGGAAAGAATACGAACTGACAATGGAAAAAGAAAAAACGTGTGACAAACTAATTGATGGACTAAGAATAAAAGGAGTGGACTGTGAAGTGAAAAATCTACAAAACAGAGACTATGTTGTTTCCTTCATGCACCTGCCCGTCGAGTTGATCCCATTACGAAAGTTAAAAGAAGACGATACCCGGGCACTGACATTGAAGACGGAACAAGGTTCTTAAAGGTGAGGTTCCCTAAGGAAGTGGCATCATTGCCATACAGCACGAGGCTAGAAACAGCCGAAACAGCCAGTGGCCGACCACTGCGTCTACGATCCTCAACGTTGCCCGTGTCTTTGTGCTTCTTCAAAGGAGCTTGAACAGCACATCTTGAAACCCCAGTCTGCTTTGAAACTTTGTCTGGGAGAGACCTTGTTGATGCAGTATAACTACCTTGTGTCATGTTGCTCTGCTCAATCTTGCCATGACATGAAACTGTCTTTCACAACCTTACCTTGGTAGCAGAGTTTGGCTGTTCCTCACCCAGTTTTAAGCATCCTACACAGCTGTTTCTGTTTCAGTTCATGACTGGGTTTCAACCTACGTGTGACATTGATGATCATTAGCACCTGTTTGGTATAACTGGTTGATCAAAAGCAATGATGGAGAAGATTGGGGATGGAAAGATTTTAGCAGTGAGACCAAAACAAATGAACTTATTTTAAAATTACACTTGAACGTGAGGAGTATTATGCACCTGCCTGCTTACATTGAAGATGAGGAACTTTTACATAAACTGGAACAATGGAAAGTAATCCCCTTACCCACGATCAAGAGGAGGTATCCGGGCACTGACATTGAGAACGGCACATGCTTTGTAAAAGCGAATTTCCCAAAAGAAGTTGGTCCCGTTACTGTATAGAACAAAAATGGAGACTGCTGAGGGGCCACAATATTTCCGGGTGAAAACCTGTCGGCTGTGCATGAGCCTGGACTATGTGGTAAAAGACTGTCCAGATTTCAGGTGCTACAAATGTGAGGAGAGGGGCCACTTTGCAAGGGACCGCAACACGGTTAAGTGCCCGGATTGCTGAGAAGTCCTAAACAAATGCGAATGTTGGATGAAGAGAGAGCAGGAAGAAGAGGAGCAGGTACATGAAGGAGACACAGAAGAGGAGCAAGAAGTAGAAAACAGAGGAATGGAGATGAGCCAAACTACAGAAATTAAAAGGCAGTAAAGAATGGATGGATGAAGGGAATAAACAGGGGGGACAAGCACAACAAGAAGAGGAAAATGGGACACAAGCTGACATGACTGTAAGCCTGAAAAATGCACTGGACAGAGCAGAACAGAAAGACAAGGAACAGAATGTGGAATAGGAGAAGAGGACAATCCAGTGAAATCAAGTAAAAGAAGAAGATCGATAAAGGTAACGCCAAATGTAGAGACTGCAAGAAAAAAGTGCTTAAAGTTGATGGTATTGAGCGTACAAATAAGTATGAGTTGCTAAATGGTTTGGAGGCGATGGACTGAGATTATGGGTTTCATGCATGTTTTTATATATTTTATGCTTTTAAGAATTGTTACTTTTAATGCTAGAGGGCTTTTAGACATAAGAAAATTTGATGAAGTGAAAAATATGTAAAGGAGAAGATGTGATTTTACTACAAGAAACTAACTGGACGGGAATGTACATGACTGAAATAAGGAAACGGTGGAGCAGAGGGATTTTATATAACAATGGTGATGGTAGGCTGGGGAGAGGAGTTGCAGCTTTAATAAAAGAAAACGGTGTATCATGTAAAACAATATATAATGACGGGAGAAAGTAAAATTTTTCAATATGCAGTTGACACAACGTTATTGTTAAAAGATCTGGAGAGTGTGAAAAAAGCTATGCAAATTGTACAAAAGTATTTTAGGGGACCAGGAGCTAAAGTAAATGAGGACAAAACAGTATATATGAGATTTGGAAGGGCAGTGGTTTTAACAGAGCATTTTACTTTTAAGGAAACTAAAGAAATGAAGATTTTAGGTGTTTTAATGGGGAACTATGTGGGAGGAAACTTTAGGAGGGATTGAAATTAGATTGACTTCTTGGAAAACGAGCACCTTAACTTTGAAAAGGAAGGTTTTAGTTCTTAATGTTTTAGTGATTTCTAAATTGTGGTATATTTTATGTGTCATTAATGCCGTTGTGGTTAGAACAAAAGGCTGAAAAAATGTTTGTTTTTTTAGATTTTTTATGGGAAGGGAAGCCACCAAGAATAGCATACAACACTTTAATAGGAGCAGTGGGGAAGGGGGGGCTGGGGTTAATGGATGTGGAACAAAGAAAGAACAGTTTCAGAGTGAAAATAATTAAAAAAGAAAAAATACTTAGATGAAGAAAACAAGGCGCATGGAAGAGAACAATGTGGCATTTTTTTTAAGCAAGTGTAGTAATTTTAATTTGGGGGACAACATTTTGTGGATGAAAACAAAACAATGGATGACGGAGGGGCTGCCAGATTTTTATAAAGAACTGATGGGGGATTGGCCAAATTTTTAACTAATGTGCTTTTTAAGCCACAGGGTTAAGATAACATTTTAAATCAGCCTTTATTCTTAAACAACTGTTTTTTAAAATCAAGGGAAGGAGATATTTTTTAAGAAATGGTGGGATGTGGGTATCACAAAAGTCAGAGATGTTTTGTACGAATTCAAGGAGGGATTTTTACCAGTGCAATACATTGTGGATATGATGGAGGGAGCAAAGGAGGATTACAGCAGACAAGAGATAACAAATAAATATGATGTTATTAAGAATGCTATACCTAAAGAGTGGATAAAGAGAATTGAAGACATGAAAGAAGGGAAACCAGCGAAAGATGTTTATGTGAGGCTGGGAGAAAAAAACGATATGCTTGTAATGAATGTAATAGTGTTTTTAGAGATGATATTTTTAAGAAACCTGTTGGAAAAGAAGACAGCATGGGAGCGTGGCGATGCAGGCTACCGAGTAAGCGGTATTTGTATTAGGCTCCGACTCCACCCATTGTTCTCGATAAATGTAAGTTTAAATACAGTTTCATGTCACTGGAAAACTTTTGGGGATCGTCTTTAGTTAGAATGCCACCCAAAAGCGTGAAAAAAAGCTACAGAGAAGAGAGATGACGCCACTAACCAGAACGTCGAAAAGAGTGATGAAACTGGATCAGCTATGCAAGTTAGCACTGACTTAAGTCCTCAAATGAGTAAAGTTGTAGAATCTCTGACAGCTAACATTGCAAGGATGATTGACTATAAACTAGAACTGATTCCCGAGAAAATTCAGGATGTTTTAAAAGAAGTGCAGCTTACTAATAACCATGTGGAAGAAGCAGAGCAAAGAATCTCAGTTCTCGAGAGTGTGGCTACTGGGGCAGAGAGTCGAGTTGCGCAGATTGTAAAGACGATCACTTCACTAACTCAGTGTCTGGATGATCAGAAAAAAAAAAAGAGAACGCCGCCGTATATTAAGGTTCATCACCCTTCCGAAAAAGACTGGCTGGTCTGGCTGCGGTTAACTTAAAATGGAAAAATGGATTTCCAAAATACTTCAGCTGGAAACGAAGAATGGATGAGTGAAGCTGGAACGAGCACACAGAATTGGAACTCCTGTTTGTTCGTTTTCACAACTTTGTCGCATGTCTACCAGATTACCCTTTTTGCCTAGCCCCCCGGGTTACATTTGCCATTGATTGACCCTCGGCTGTAACAGTAGCTCAAAAATTGATTATTTCTTCATCCTTAAAGCTTTACTGTCCTTGGTTGTTGCATGTGAGATTGGAAATATAGCTATCTCTGATCATGCACCATTGTTTATGGAACTCCTACACGGTGAAAAAGTGCATCAATCTGGTAGATGGAGATTTCCCCCCTTCTCACTGAAAGACCCCAATTTTATTTCTTATTTTCAGTCAGAATTATTTTTTTTACACAATTAATCATGCCACAGGAGGTTTCTCCTTCAACCTTATGGGAAACTTGTAATCTCTTGGGGCCTTATTGCTTATGAAAGTAAGAAGAAACGAGAGTCTAGAAAGACAGTGATTATTGGAGTTGCAGCTGGCTGAGGCTGAAAGGGAGTACATACAAAACCTGTTGGTGAAAAATTCATAAGAGTGATTTTTGCATACTTATGTGATAGTCTTTTGTGTAATGTATGGGGAAAACAACAGGTGGTAAAGTGCTGATCAGACTCCTCTGTAAAGTGGCCTCTCTGCCGTGTAGAGAGCGACTGAGGATTGGGGACTCCACGGCGCCATAGGGTCACCTAGGGGGTCAGAGGAGGCCTAAAATATGAGCAAAGAATGTCTAGAAGGGATGATCTATAGAGATGTTTTACTGTCTTTCTCTCCTTATATGAGAACACCGGCTGTTTTTAGTTTGTAACCTTGGGTGTGCAAAGAGATATAAAGCGGAGGAGATAACTCCCTCCTTTGTCACACTCAGCAGGGTGCTGTATCTGTTTGACTGTGAACCTTTCTTGCAAGAAATAAACCTTTAAAAAGCAGCTGCGCAATTTGTCTTTATTGACCGAGAGCCTCTAGCAAGATTTTTGCTCCAACAATTTGGCGTCAGAAGTGGGATTCCTTGGCTGTGTCTTCTGACCTGACAGCGGAACGGTGACCGTAATCCTGAACAATAGACGTTCAGCCCTAACCCCAACTAGGATTCAGGGAGACAGGGGCCGCTCCGCCGAGGGCCGGAGGAGACACCACTGGAATCAACGAACAAACCAAGCCTCCATTGAGACTCTCGATAAGAGACAAATTGATTTTTTTCTTTTTGGGGAAAAAGGTCAATAGGTAAATTAGGCAAGAGGGGGAATGAACCATACTGACAACTGACAAGAAGTTCTCGAGATCTCGAAAGAGAAACCAAGGTTGTAGCAGTAGGTGTAACAAGTCTATGCGAGAAGAGATACACTGACGGCAACCGCGGTTTTCTAAGGAGAGAAACTGAGGTTGTAGCAGTAGGTGTATTGATCGCAACCCTGCAGCAAGAAGCTACGAGGGTAGACCAGAAGCGTGGGAGCTTCGACCCTGCCAGTCTTGGGTGAAAGATTGGGCCTGTCAGAGACGTCTGACAGGAAATTTAGGCGCCTGAAAGCGGTCAGAGTCAGTATGGGGAAGTCCCAAAGCAAATTCAGGAAATATGACACGCCGACGTTTACTCAGATGAGAAAGTCGGCTGGTGAAAAGTGTACCACCGCCGTACCATCACTATCCCACGGCCGAGTTGCAAGCCCTGAAAGTTGATCCCGACCTCGACTGCTCCCCTCCGAGAAGACCTACAGCACTGCCAGCAGCAGCAGCAGCAGCAGAGTGGGTGACACAGCCGACCGCGCCGACGGAGAGATTACCCGCGACGCGACCAAAGTCACTGATACTGCAGAAAAAGAGAGCCGGAGAAGATCGGCTGAGTGAGGAGGAAGAAGACTACACTAATGTGCCCGAAACTCCTCTGGACGACAACAAAGATGAGGAAGAAGAAGAGCTGATGATGCGCAGAACCCCACAAGTAAAGAGGAAAAGACCACTGACGAGACAGACGGTAAAGCGGGAAGAGAGAAACGTGACCGCACCGATGATTGAGGTCTCGGGGCCGGATGGTCCTATGATGGTCTTCAGACCGTGGACTGCGCTAGAAGCAAAAGAATCCATGGCTCATCTGCCAGACGTGAGTGAAGGGGGCGACAAACTGAGCACAGAACTGACAAGGTTTTGTGAGGAGTTCAGCCCGACGATGGCGGAACTGAGGAGACTTTTGCTGTCAAAGCTGGGGCCGTCGAACTGGTATAAAATAAGTAGCAGAATGCCGGCGGACGACCACAGGAGAAGATACAGCGATTGGAATGATGACCACAACCACAAGTACCGAAGAGCGAAGACGGTGGCTCGCGTGATCAAAGAAACATTTCCGACACGAGTCGACATGTAAAGAATCAGCAGATGCCAGCAGTAGAAAGATGAGACGGCCAACGATTACTACTGCCATCTGCACGCAGTGTTCAATAAATTCTCGGGGCTGACAGAGGACAAGAGCCCGGCACGTGGAAGAGTCATCTGAGAAATGCCTTCCTGGATGGACTGAAACCAGAGATCGCAGAGAAAGTGAAAGCATCCTGCATTGAGTGGAGAGAAGGAAGACTGGCCACAGTGTTGATTCACGCCCGGCACGCTGACGGATTGCTGAGAGAGAAGCGTGAGAAGAAACAGGCCAAGAGTGACAGAGATCTGCAGCTGAGTTTGTCAAAGATTGCGATGGGTGCAGTAAGATACGAACCGCGAAGGGAGAAGCGCGAAAGCGGGGGCAGAAGAAGGAGTGAAAAAGGCCAAGCGAAGAATGAGAAGTATTCGCGCAAGTAGAGCTGCTGGATATGCAAAACCAACGACCATGACAGTAGAGACTGTTCTAAGTGCTGTGTGTGTAAGAAAGATGGACATTGGGCCAAACACTGTCCTCCTCCTTCGCCTCCGGACAAATCGGACTGAAGCGAGGAGGACAGGGAGCTGCTGAGGGAAGGAGGGGAGGGCGAGCGGCCACAAGTAAAGGGAAGTGAACATAAATTAAAATCACACACGCATACACATATACTGATATTCTGACTGCTCTCCGCAACGGAAAAAAAGCTTGCTTTTCTGTGTCTATGTCTGAGATGAATGATGACAATGTTGAAAAACAGCTTGCTATGTATAAGTGTGAGGCGTTTAAAGAAATGCCGAAATATCCGCTGATAGTTCAGGGAACAACAGTTGATTTCCTGGCCGATTCAGGGGCTGCGAGATCAACCGTGCGACCATGTGACTTGCCATGTAAACCAGAGCTAACAGATCGTGTTTCTGAATCCATCTGTGCGTCGGGGCGTACGATGTTTGAAAGATACACAAAACCTTTGATTTGTGAAACAGAAACGGGAAGAGTGTTAAAACATGCATTCCTGTTTTCAAAAACTTGTCCGGTACCCATTTTGGGACGAGATCTGATGTGCAAACTGAATTTGAGGCTTATTGCTGACTCCTCGGGTGTCAGAATGGAAGAGGGGGGTGAGCAATGGAGCTGTTTGCACGAAGAGCCTCAGTGGGTATACAAGTGGCACATCATAAATTATGATCGGGCTGCAATGGTGTGTGGAAAAGCTGCACGTCACATGTTGCACTACAAAGGGATGAAAATTATGAAAAAGATTGGTTTGGGAAGGATGAGACAGAAACTTTGAGTTTTGACAAAATGTTTTGGACAGACAGTGTGTGTGCGTTATCAGCTTGTCTCACAGAAGTGCAGTCTAGGCAGTATCAGATGACAGAGCAGACTGTTCCACATTTATCACTATGCAAGGCCAGAGGGCAGAAATGGTCTAAAGTTGGGTCCTTTGTGAAACAGTGTGTTAATGCTTAAAAACTGGAGGGAGACAGGGCCTGATTTGCAGCACAGCGAGAGTTTGAAAGCATTTATGATGACATTTTAATGCAAAGTTGAGGTTGAAAGGGTTGTGGGACCAATTGTACATGACCAAACCGACTGGGAGAATCAATGCATGGTAAACGCTAACCCCTCAGACATTCATCCAGCACTGGCAGAAGTGCCATTTCATGTATGGGCTAAACACAAATATGATGTGGGGTTAATCAAAGGATGTGAACCGCTTGTGATCACTCCAAAATCTGATTACAGGCCGTGTCAACATCAATATCCACTCAAAAAGGAGGCAATGGAGGGAATAAGGCCAGTGTTTGAATCTCTGTTGAAGGAGGGGGTGATAGTTATTCCCCAGTGAAAACTCAAATTTTTCCTGTAAAAAAGATCAGAGACAAAGGTCAACCTACAGAGTGGAGGTTTGTGCAGGATTTGCAGGCCGTGAATGCAGCCACAAGACAAAGGGCTCCTTCAGTGCCTAATCCTTATACAATCCTCTCACAAATACTGTCGGATGCAAAGTTCTTTTCAGTGGTTGACTTGGCTAATGCATTTTTTAGCGTGCCAGTGGCTAAGGAGATTCAATACTGGTTCGCTTTTGAATTTGATGGTAAGGGCTATTGTTTTCAAAGAATGGCTCAGGGGTTTGCAGAAAGCCCTACAAAATACAACGAAGCACTGAAAAGAAGTTTGGAACGGCTAAAATTGTCAGAGGGAACTGCATTATTACACTATGTTGATGATTTATGCGTTGCTTCATGAGACGAAGCTACCTGTGTAGCAGACACTGTGACCCTCCTGAAGCATTTGGCAGAGGATGGCCACAAAGTCAGCATGTCAAAATTGCAGTTTGCTAAGCAACAGGTGATATTTTTGGGGCATGTCATAACACCCAACAGCAAATCACTATCTGACAAACGAATCCAAGGCATAAAAGATGTGCCAAAGCCGATCACAAAGAAACAAACGTTGTCATTTTTGGGAATGTGTTCATATTGCAGAACATTCATCCCCAATTATGCGATTTTGGAGCAACCCCTGCGAAGCCTAACAGTAGGAAAGGGGCTGAAATCCACTGACAAAATTGAATGGACAGCAGAGGCAGAAGAGGCCTTTGTTAACATTAAAATTCAATTGGCACAAGCGCCCGCGTTGGGCCTTCCAAATTGTGATCGGCCGTTCGTGCAGATGGTAGATGAAAAGAATGGGTTTATGACTTCTGTGTTATTGCAACATCATGGGGACAAACTGCGGCCTGTGGCTTATTTTTCTAGCAAATTGGATCCGGTTGCTGCGGTCTACCACTTTGTCTGAGGGCAGTGGCGGCCGCGGGGCAGGCCATGATAGCCTCTAGAGAGTTTGTGGGTTATTCTAACCTAAATTTATTGACGCCACACGCGGTCACCATGATCTTGCAAGAACAAAAAACAAAATCGCATTTGTCAACAGCTAGATGGTTGCGGTACCACACAATCTTGCTTGATATGCCAAATATCACGATTAAACTGTGTACGACCCTGAATGCTGCCACTCTCCTCCCGACAGAAGGGGATGGAGAGGAGCATCATTGCTGTTTGACGACATTGGAACAAATCTGTACGCCGCGTCCTGACCTTTCTGATATGCCACTCGAAAACTGCGACAATGTCCTCTTTGTGGATGGGTCTGCGTCAAAAGATCCACAAACAGGCCAGAATAAAGTGGGCTATGCGATAACAACTGAATTTGAGGTTGTGGCTTCCGGGAAACTGCAATCAAATTACGGCTCAGGCGGCTGAGCTTGTGGCATTAACAGAAGCGTGCAAATTGATAAAAGGGCAGCGTGTGACAATTTATACTGACTCGCGTTATGCGTTTGGCGTAACATGATTTTGGGGCACTGTGGAAACACAGAAAATTTTTGAAATCGGACGGGCGACCGATTCTGAATGCCCATTTGGTGGCAGAATTGCTCGAAGCTATCTTGCTGCCAGAGAAGATAGCCATTTGCAAATGTGCAGCACACACACTAACCAAAAAGACTCTGTTTCTCTAGGTAACGCGAGGGCGGATGCAGCAGCAAAGACGGCTGCTGCACAGCAGACAGAGGAACCAGAGTGCACTCTGTTATCCGACACTATAAAGACAGTTTTTCGTCTTTACAGGGCATGCAGACCTTTGCTACAGGGCCAGAGAAGGAGCAGTGGAGGAAGTGTGGCTGTAAAGTGACGGATGGCGTGTGGATGAGTACGGATGGCAGACCTTGTTTACCCAAACATTTCTTTTCGCATTATTGTCGTTTGACACACGGGTTAGACCATGTGTCAAAAGGGGGAATGATGATGCAAATAAAAGAATTGTGGTTTACAAAGGGGTTTACAATTTTTGCGGAAAACTTTTGCAAAAGATGCATTATCTGTAATACCCATAATGTGGCGCAAGGCGCAAAAATGCCTCTGGTGTCCCAACCGCCACCGGCGGGACCCTTTGAATAACTGCAAATGGACTTTGTCACACTGAATCCGTGTGAAGGGAAAAAAAGTACTGTTTGGTGATGGTGGACATGTGGTCTAAATGGACTGAGGTCTTTCCATCATCAAAACAGGACGCGACAGCGGTGGCAAAGGCACTGCTGACTGAAATAGTCCCGAGGTGGGGAATTCCACGAAAAATCAGCTCAGACAATGGAAGGCATTTTGTGAATGAGGCAATAACGCAAGTAGGAAAATTTTGGGGTATTGACATGAGAACGCATTGCGCCTACGCACCACGTAGCGGGGGCGGGGTGGAACGCAACAACCAAACCCTAAAAAATAAACTAGCAAAATGTTGTGAAGAAACTGGACTCGCGTGGGTAAAAGCACTGCCAATTGTTCTCATGTATATGAGAATAAGAAAGTGGGTGAGATCAAATTTGAGCCCATATGAAATCTTGTTATCTTGTAATCTTGGTAGACCACCACACGTGGGGTTAGAAGGGGGAAAACAACCGCTGCCATCCACAGAGTTGTGTGAACATGACATGTTGAGTTACTGCAAAGAAATGTCTTCTCTGTTGTCCAACATTTGTGTGCAGGTAAAAGCAGCGCAACAAAAGGTTGGCCCTTGCACGCCATTAAGCCAGGGAATTTTGTGGTGATGCGTGACTTCAGGCGAAAGAGCTGGAAGGTGAGAAGGTGGCTTGGACCGTTCCAGGTGCTTCTGACCACGCATACGGCTGTAAAGGTGGCAGAGAGGGCAACGTGGGTACACGCCTGTCACTGCAGGAGAGTTCCATCAGCATCCCAGGAAGAGGAGCGGGAGCGAGCACGAGATAACAGCCAGCAGTAGCCAGGAGAGAGCGTAAACACCAGACACATCAGTGTGGGAGCGAGAGCACAGAGAAGAGGAGGGGAGCTAATCTGATCTGTGAACTGCAAAGGCTTCCATGTGAAGGTAAACAGCCAAGCGAAACTATTCTGAAAGAACTGATAACACAACACCAGCATAATGAAGGGGCACTGAGACGAGACCCGAAAGAGAGAGAGGAAAATCTAGGGGCGGTGCCTGCTGAAAGAAATAAAGAGGCGCAGAAAGCTGAGAAAGCACCTATCACAACCAAAGCACCTCACACGTCCAGGGCAAACCCGCGCGAGAAACACTGCCAGGAGACGAGATGGAGCAAGTGAAACCGTGGCACCCATTCAGACTGAAAGGCCTCTACGGCCTAAGAGGTACTACATGCCTGTTGTTCATCTTAAGTTCAATCATATGTGCTCTTTTGTTCTATCTGGCTGCAGAAGGAGTGGAGGAAGCAGAGTTGCACATTCCAGCGGCTGACAAAGCGGAAAACAACACAGAGTTTCTGCGGACGAAAAGATCAACAACAATAACTCTGGTGACCCCGGTGCATGGCCCCGATGGAGAAATAATCACAGTAACAGAGGGATCGAGTGTGAGATTCAATTGCAACCTGTTCCTAAATAACTGTCCGTACTGTGCTAAGCCTCAATATCTAGGGACCAGCACTGCAGAGTATGCACAAACCTATTTCTGCGAACATCCGTGCGGTTAGAGAGAGGTAAAAGCCTACACAAAACCAGTGAGCTACAGCAAGGACGAGAGATTCAGAGTAACGAAGAGGAACAGCAGGGGTCACAACAAAGATGGAATGACGGTGATGATCACGGGACTGAAAGCCTCTGATGGGGGAAGGTATTACTGCGGCACTGACGTACCGGGAACAGACTGGTATGAAAGATACAACATCGTTGTGGGGGACCCAGCACCACAGCTAGTGAAACCCCTTGTCGAACCGGAGATGTGTGTGTGTGTCAGGTCAGACCAAGGCTGAAGCTGAAGGCAGGGTGGTCAGACTGCAGGATCAGGATAAACATCGGCAACGGGACAGCGGATAACTGCACGGCGATCATCGACGGGAAACAGACGGCGTTCACGTGTCCATTCAGCAGGACAAGTGATTCTACGCCTGCTGCAGTTTGGGTGTGTGGAGACAGAGCTTACCACGATCTGCCTGAAAAAGGATGGTCTGGATGTGGCTATCCGGCACTGATGAATGTGGGAACATCTGTGTATTTACCAACTGATGAACATAAGGTCGTGAGTAGAAAGAAAAGGAATGTTGGCATTATGCCAGGGGCTCTACCAGAAAGGTATAATGGGTACAAATTGTCAGATCCATGGACAACGCCTGGGGCAACAGTGGAATGGTGGACGAACCTCTGGGGAAGTTGGGGTTATTGGGTTTGTACTACTGTGTTACCAATGATTGGTGCAGGTCTTTTACTGCTACTGTGTTTGCCATGCATTTTTCAGTTAATTTCCAGCTCAGTACAGAGACTGGTGACATCTAGCGTCTCACCGAAGATGGTGAAGTTACATGTGGGAAATGAAAATCTGGTGATAGGTTTTGATTTGGAGAAAACAACTGACGACGATGATAGCAGTAGCGGAACTTACAGTGAAATGAATTAAGAGGAAAAAAAAAAGAACAAGACAAATGACGAAACTTCACTAGGGGAAGGGTTTGCCTGTCTTTGTGTCTATAACTACACTATATGGCTTGCTAAACAAAGGGGGATCCCAAAATAAAAAGCCTTAGCATGTTTAAACTTCTTTCAAAAAACTTAAGAGAATGATCGTTTATACGAAAGTCAGAAATGAAGAGTATAAATGTGATGTAATAACTTGAGTTCGCTATGTTTTGATATTATGAGTTTGAAGGGTATTGCTCGTAGACAAAATATATAACCATAGAGGTATATAATCGGTAGTAATGAATTTTTAATGAGTAGTAATCAATGAATGATAAAAATTGTTGGCGAAAAACTCATGAGAATGATTTTTGTATACCCATGTATGGGGAAAACAACAGGTGGTAAAGTGCTGATCAGACTCCTCTTTAAGGGGCCTCTGTGCTGTGTAGAGAGCGACTGAGGATTGGGGACTCCACGGCGCCATAGGGTGACCTAGGGCAGCGTTTCTCAACTCCAGTCCTCGCGCCCCCCCACTATGCTAATTTTGTATGTATCTCTTATCACGTACGGCAATTGTTCTATTCGACCATTAAGTGCCCTGCGAAGTGGACATCACCGGATATTCCGCCATGATTCCGGTTCGAAACGAGTGTATACGTTCCATTCAAAGGGCATTAMAGAGTGCGAGAGGTGAATTTAAATTGTATTTATTTACAGAGGTATATGATGTCACATTTCACACTCCTCTAGTAAGTTTCGTCTGTGTGTGAATACGCTGCAGGCAGAGGCGCAGCGCAAATCTATAAAGAAACGTTCCAAAGTGAAGTAAACTTAAACGGATTTCCCCTGCTCAGGGAGCAGGGAGCAATGAACACTACGTAGGGATAATGTCAATCGGAACACAGTTCATGCACGTAGCTCATGATAACGAGCTGGTTATCTGAATCAGGTGTGTTAACTAGAAGAGACACGCAAAATAAGCATA
>JAHKKF010532897.1:0-11776 GCA_019740295.1 Labeo calbasu
AAGACAGTTAGGGTATGTCGAAAAACTCCAATCGTATTTTCTCCCTCAACTTCAAAAATAATTTCAAAATCATCCTACATCACTGCAGAAGTACCGACCCAGTCTTTGCAAAGTGAGCATGCAAAGAAGATAAAACAAACAAAAACGGTAAACAGCGATATAGGGCGATTTTTGAAGTTGAGGGAGAACATGAGATTGGAGTTTTCCGACATACCCTAACTGTCATGAACCGGGAAAAAACAGTTTAGGCAGAGTGGAACAAAGATTGGCGTTTGACATTAAAAGGTATATAAATAGTATAATTTTTATGAAAATAACCGATTGTTTGGCTAGATAAGACCCTTCTTCCTCGGCTGAGGTCGTTTGAAGCCGCATTTAAACTGCATGTGAGACATTCTGGATGACAAGGGGTGACTACATTATCTGTCCATTTTTGTTCCGGAAGTGGACTTCTCCTTTTAAAATGATGTTTATATGAATGTTTTCCTACGTGTTTGATTATGCACATGCGAGTACACAGAAGCTACAACGATCTATCACGCCACATTAAAGAGCGCCAAAACGGTATTTATTGCTTGAATTTCCTAAGGAAATTGACAGAATTTGAAATCTGAGACTTTCTTTAATGTTAAAAGTAACACAAAGCCTAGCCTATATACATTTATTGAAAGGAAGACGCACTATGTACTGTTCATTCATCGGCTGAAAACAGCATAGACCAAAAGATCGATTGTAATTTTAAGAATCGATATTGGTTTATTAAAATGAGAATCTATAAAAATCAAGAAATTCATTTTTCAACCCGCCCTAGCGTATTTTTTAAACACTGCGCCGTCGTCCTTTAGGTTCATGATTAAAAACGAAAATGTGAACAAAAATAAAAACAATTAAATGTGTTTTTATAATTAAAATGTGAACATTAAAATGACGGGTAATAATAGATTATGACGGAATTTTTACGACCCTTAATTTTTACGATTCTTAATGTTGAAGTCTAGCGCAACCTCTGATATATGTATAGTATAATGGAAAAATGTTCCATTATTACAGTATTCGGAACATGAAATGATAAAGACCTCAGTTTAGTAGACTGACTGCATATTTTTATTCATACATTAGAAACCTGATTCAAACAGATCCTTAGAGGTAAAGTCTGTGACTTTCAGTGTTATATAATTTAGTTTCACACTGACGCAGTTTGAGCAACGTTTTAGACGTTTACCCCAGGGCAGCATTAAATTTATCTGAGGTGAATTAGCATTTGCTCCCTACTGAATAACAACCCTTCTTCCGTGCTAATGTAAGAACATACCCATGAGCCTCTTTCATCATCACACATTGAACATTTCAAGTCACCATCTGTCATAAATCTCCGATAAACAATAAACTTATTAAACTTACAGCAGAGCTGGCTGGAGGAATCAGGGTGTTGACTGTGCACTTCCTGTTAAATTAATGCAGAATGCTGCAGATGTGCCTGTCGGCTCATTCATGAAGTGTTTAATGAGTAAACCAAAGGAATGTTGAGCAAAAAATGTAACAATTCGAAAAAGGATGTTTCTCACAGAGCCAGTTGCATAAACACAGCCACTATGTGTCACAAGAGTGTCATAAGAGCAGTCTGATCAACTACAGGTTAACCAAGGGATAATCAGTGGTATGTTTAGGATTTAAATTAGACCGACTGAAGTTCACAAAGCAGAAAAACGATCCACCTTATTCCTAAACATGGAAGTAAGCCTATGGGCGAGACTTCCGGTTCATTAGCCACTACAGGGAAATAACAAAAAGAATAACAACATGCAGTAAACGGTTAAACCGTGTTCACAATTAAGATAATACACTAAAAAATTGCACCAAATTGCAAAACAGTGGTTTGGTACAGCTAAAAATAGCTGGACGCGGATAAGACCGGAAGCCAGACCCATAAAATTTACAAATGGCCATGCCCATTTTTGTGTGAAGAATATAGAAATATAAAGAAAAACTTATGACTGGTAAAACTAGTCTATACAGTTTATGCAGTTTTTTGCAATCAGCCACAGATCTGGGTACTTTTCATAAATTATTTTGTATATTATTTTGTGCTTTTTACAATACAAATCGTTGCAAAGCAGCTTCACATAAAATTAAAGTTTCTACATTATATGTAGAAATAGCTTATTAGTGGTGATGTCAGTTAGTTAATGACATATTCAAACAAACAGTGAACGCTATTAACGGCAAGGATTATAAGTTGCAATCAAACTTATAGCAGAACTTGGTAGTTTTGTTTGCTGGTTCAGGTTAAGCGTCATATCTGGTCCTCTGATGGGTCGGCATCGTCTCTTCTCAGGTGTTTGTAAGGTTTGTGTAATTCCTAGTTACCTCGGTATGCCCATCCCGTGGCAGAAACAGAGAAGGCAATAAAGAAAAATTTGCGCAATTGCTATTCGAAAAGCAAATTATGATGTGCATTTGATCAGATATAACGGAAGTACAAAGTTCTGAGATACATTATATGAATGCTTGGTTAAAGAGATGCATCTGTAATGTATTTAAACAGAGTGTCTGAACCCTAAACATTATCAGGAAGGCTATTCCAAAGTTCGGGAGCCAAATGCAAAAAGGCTCTAACTCCTTTAATGGACTTTGCTATCCTAGGTAGGCACTACCAATAGTCCAGAGTTTTGCAACCTTAGGAAGCGTGATGGATTGTAGCGTAATAGAAAACTAGTTAGGTATGCAAGAACCACTGAAGGCCTTAGTAATATTTTGAGGCTGCATTTTGGACTACCTGTAGCTTGTTTATTAAAGATGCAGGACAACATCAGCAGTGCTTTACAATAGTCCAGTCTTGAGGTTATGAATGCATGAACTAGCTTTTCTGCATCAGAATCAGGTAGCATGTTCCATGGCTTGGTAAATGTTTCTAAGATGGAATAATGCTGTTTTGTGGCATGTGAAATATGATTTACAAAAGCCAAGTTGCTGTCCAATATAACACCCAACTTTTTGACTGTAGAGAAAGTAACAGTACATCCATCTAGATGCAAATTGTAATCTAAGAGATTTTGTGTTCTGATTGGTCCAATAAGTGATATCTCTGTCTTATCTGGATTTAATAGGAGAAAATAATTGGTCACACAATCTTTACATTTTTAAAGGGGTCATCGGATGCTAAGTTCACTATTACATGTTGTTTGAACATTAATGTGTGTTGGCAGTGTATATACAAATCTATCCTATAATGCTAAAATCCATGCAGTGGTTTTTAATTAATCTATAAAAATAATATCCCCTTTTTTTAAATCGAGCCATTCTCAGATGCCTGTCGTTGTGGCATCACACCGACAGAGGCCGCTCCCACAATAGTTGATTGACATGAGCGTCTTACCTTAGATCAGCTGTAACAGTCCAACCTCCATGTTTTGATGCCGGAGCAGGGATGTAAATTAGACAAGAATTAAGCGATTGAGGTGTTGTTGCTGGATGTAATAATGAACGTAGTGGTCGTCATTTACTCCCGACATCTGAGCCACTGAACATGCAGTGTATTATGTTTGTTTGTGAAGGGAATGCGTCTCCTGATCTACATATATCCGTCTACGTTCGCGCGAATCATTCGTGATCCAGCTTCACTTACAGCAGAAGTGAGTATAAGGGTTTTTAATGAACTAAACACGGCTAAATGCGGCTAAAGTAAACAGGCTCGTCACTCCACAGAGAGCTCATTTGCATTTAAAGCAGCCTAGACCAGAATGAGATGATTTTTGCAGAGCTGATTTTGGCAAGGTAAAAAGGGTGTTGTTTTACACTACCACTGAGAATTTTTAAACAAAGTATATTATAGACTTTTCATTAAGACCCTAAAGAATCATATTAAGTCGTGGAAAATGGGCATCCGATGACCCCTTTAACACACTCTGTTAGCTTAGATAATTTAGAAGTTTCTAAGGATCTAAACCATTTTAAAGCCTGCCCATGAATAGCTGTATAGTTTTGTAATCATTCTGTGTAGCGTGTTGAACACATCACATTTTTTTCTGTAAATATATATTTCTAAAGGTGCTGCTGACTTGAAATTTTCACCAGATGTCGTAACAAGCCCAATAATCCATACTAAGAAAACAAAACAAGTTCAGAAATTAAGGTAAGTGTAATAAAATGGAATGACACAGGGAAAAAGTACTGAACACATGAAGAAAGAGAGGTGCAAAAATCATGGAAAGCCAAAACACCATATAATCATATGCATATATCAACATATAATCATGCGACTAGTTTCTCCCTACAGGAGCCATCTTGAAGCTGTCATTACCAATAAAGGCTTTTGTACAAAGTATTAAATAAATTTCAGTAGTTCAATACTGCATTTTATTACACAACTTAATTTCAGAAATTATTTGTTTTGTTTTAATTGTATGCATGGATTGGTTGGGGTGTTACTGACATCTGGTGGAAATTTTAAGCCAACAGCATCTTTACAAATATATTTACTGGGAAAAGTGGTGAGGTGTTCAATATTTTACCTGCTGTATGTATGTCATGATCTATAGTGTTGAACGCAGCACTAAGATCAAGTAAATGTAGCAATGAGACACAGCCTTTGTCTGATGCAAAGTCATTTGTCATTTTAACAAGTGCAGTTTCTGTGCTATGATGGGATCTGAAACCTGACTGAAATGTAATTTTTTTTTGCAGCACAAATGAAAGATTAGAAATGGGTCTGTAATTTGCTAGTTCACTAGGATCTAGTTGTGGTTTCTTAAAAAGAGGCTTAATAACCACCAGCTTAAATGGTTTTGAGACATGACCCAAAGGTAACGTTGAGTTAATAATAATGGGAAGCGGTTCTTCTGCTACAGGTATTAACTCTTTCAGTAATTAGTGGGTAGAGGATCTAATGAACGAGTTTAGATGCGGTGTAAGTTTAACTCTTCCTGTCCTATAGTTGTAAAACACTGCAGTTTTTCTTTGGGTGAGATGAATGAAGCTGAATTACAAGACACTGTAGATGCTACACTTGTTATTGTACAGTAGTCATTTGACAAGGACCACAAAAGGTCATCAAAGTTGTCCAAAGACAAGAACTGGGGCCAGTTGCGTAAACTTAACCTCTGTGTTAAGACAGTGTCTTAAGAACTAGTTTGACTAACTAGCAGTTAACCAAGGGGTAATCAGTCTTATATTTTGGATTCAACTTAGAATAATCTTAGTTTTTATATAACCGAATTTGAAAAATTTTAACCAGTCTTGAAGAAAAAAAATTAGATGGCTGACTTTTATGACTAGTCTGAACGTTTTATCCCCTGGTGTTGTTCTGGTTTTAGGATAACTTTGATGAAAGGTTTTAATCCACTTCAAATGTTGACTACTATACAGTAGTCAACATTTGAAGTGGATCAACAAAAATTCATCAAAGTTGTCCTAAGACCAGAATGGGTATTGTTTTGGTTTTAGGACAACTTTGACGAAAGGTTTTGATCCACTTCAAATGTTGACTACTGTATTTCTGATGCTATTCATTTTATTCGTGAAGAAATTCAATCATAAACACACAGCCCTACTCAAAACACACTTCATTTGCAGAAAGACTTAAAGCGAGTCTGATGTTTATTCAGCAAAAGTGGATTTAGTGAACAATTATCCAGATTGATTCAACCCTGTATAGGCCCATTAACTTTGGTTAAACGCTCCCAAATTAGCCAGACCTGTAAGTGCCGTCTTATTTTAGGCTAAACCTGTAGCCTGATTACTTACAACTTTGTGGCATATTGTTTAACTGAAAACTTCATGGATTGAAATTTTATTAGTAGATAACATTTTGGCAATCAGCTTCTGAAAGAACTTCAAAGTAGCTCAAAAACAGACTAACAGTTGAGTTTCAGTCCACTTTTTAATTACAGTTACAAGATCATATAGTAGACCAAATTACAAAATCCTGCATAACAGATACGAATCCATAAAATATCAAAACTAAAACTGAATGAGGATGACTGATGTGTAATTTCAAGGATATTCCTCCAGTGTCCGTCAAACTGAAGTGGGCGGAGTCACATGGCTTTTCCAAATTAGACAAATTACTAGGCTCAAGAAACACGGATAGGCTCATAAAATGTTAACGCAAGAACAATGACATTTCTTTGATGTATAATAATAAAAAAAGAAAATCCCCAAATCATTTGTAGTATATTAACAATTACCTGTTAGTACAACCGTACATTATTTGTCAAGCCAAACATTTTACAGTAAATCCAAAGCCACATTTTACATATAAACTAATCAAAAGGCTTAGATGCAATGAATTGGCACCACCATGTGGTCACCATGACTAACTGCATGGAAGATAGGGTGTAAAAAAAAAAAAAATAGAATGACAGCCATATACCTCATCATCCCCCTCTATTCCTGCCTTCTTCAGTCAATGTCTGCCCAGTAGTACAAAAGGGTGTCAACAGTACGCCGGCAGTCACGCAGGAACAGAGGGTAGACGGGTCAAAACGGTGTTTTCGAGAGCTGACATCGCAATAAACAGGAAAGACGGACATGGAGAGCTCTGCAGTTCATTTAGTTTGTGATCTCAATCACTGTCAAACTTAATGGAGTTCACTGATGTGGAGATTGCACCGCCGCAATAACTGCCACGCTTCTTCTTGGTCTTCTCATGTCGGAAAGATTTGCCCTTGGTAAATTTAAGTACGCTGTTGGCTTTCTGTCCCCAGTCACTGTTGGCTCCCAACTAGAAGTAAATAAACGAATGAAACAAAGCATTATACATGCACAAAGACAATCTCCTTACAACAGATGCTGGACTAATATGCATTCACGTTTCTCATCTTACCTTGGCCTCGAATGAATTGTCTGCCAGGCGGGGGTCCACCTCAATTTCCTCGTCTCTTACTCTACGGAAAGGAGCATTGGTTTCCTTTACAAGTCACAACAGAGAAACAGAAAGTGCATTTAAGCACAAGTGCATAAGCAAACTGTAGGTAATGTCTATATGCCAGTGTGCAGCTTTCTTGAAGTACGAAAATCTGACTTTTTCCCATTTTTAAGTGCTGTAAACGGGTCCCCGGGGCATCTACCAACCCAGAAAACAAGAAAAAGTACAACCCAATAACTGTTTTGGTAAGCCCCTCTCTGCAAGCAAGTGTCCAAACCAGGCGCAAGCAACAACGGTGTACCAGTTCGAACGTCATGGCAAGATAGTTCAAGCAAAGCATAACGGTTCTGTTGTTGGCTGCACAGAATCACTATTTGGAGTCCCAGCCTCAGAGGCGGCGAGATAAGTGGATTTACCTATTTACAGTATATTACGCTGCTGCCACACAGATCTAATATAAACGTGATTTCTTTCCCAGCTGTTTACCTTCACAGACATAACCGACTGTAGCTCGTGTGTTTTTAACAAACTTGTGTATTTGTCAGTTTAAGCACGATAAGACATGAAAGAGAGCTTAGTCTAGTACTTGCATGCCGTTTGACAACTGCTTTCTGTGCGTGTGCCTTAGATGTGTACGATTAGAATCCGTACATCAAGTTTAAACTAATATGGCTTTACAAGGAGAGGTCCACTTCCAGAACAACAATTTACAAATAATTTACTCTCCTCCTTGTCATCCAAGATGTTCATGTTTTTCTGCCTTCAGTCGTAAAGAAATTATGGTCTTTGAGGAAAGCATTTCAGGATTTTTCTCCATATAATGGACTTCATTGGTGCCCTGATTTTGAACACGAGCTTTTGCGCTTGAAGTACACAAATTTTTATTTCTCAAAAAATAAATAAATAAAATAAAATAAAAATGACAGATTGTTTCGCTAGATAAGACCTTTCTTTTTCGGCTGGGATCATTTAGAGCCCTTTGAAGCTGCATTTAAACTGCATTTTTGAAAGTTCACAATCAGGGCACCAATGAAGTCCATTATATGGAGAAAAATCCTGGGGGTGAGTAAATTATTTGTAAATTGTTGTTCTGGACTTCTCCTTTAAAACGGATGGTTTCAGACGTGATAAACAGATGTTTTATGGCAGAGTATCTGAGTTTGGAGCTGTAAAGGCACAGCCCTATTCTGGAAAAGGAGGCGGGGAGCAGCAGCTTATTTGCATTTAAAGAGACATGCATAAAAACTGCATGTTTGTGATTCCATTAAAAACTGGCATTTTCAAAATGATGTAATTGATCTGTGGGGTATTTTGAGTTTAAACATCACAAACACCTTCTGGGGATACCAGAGACTTATTACATCTTGTAAAAATGGGCATAATAGGTCACCGTTCATGAAACCCTGGACTACTTTTTCTGAGACTTTAGCAGAGGTGTTTGTGTTGCACATCATAGATAATGTTAGCATCTATTAATTTTAATTGTTGGAGAAAACTGGTTAATTTTGAGCTTTTTTGTGCTATTTTCATCTTCTGGGTTTAAAATCTACATTGTGCTGACATCACATTTTGTGACGTGACAACGGACTATAGTACATCAATGACGTGCTGGTGTCTCATAATTATCCATGAGGCATTCATGAGAAGACGCTTCACCTAGTTATTCACGACAGCCTGTGCTGATTTGCTATGGCAGACGCTTCAGGCTGTGACACTGAGAGAAATGATCATGGATCGAGAGAGACTGCGTCGCAAGAGTTCGGCACAAACGCGATTCATTCATATGACGCTAGTGAGTGTAATAGTAGTTTTTACAGCTCCTTGACGCAACTCATCAAAAGGATTATAAACGCAGCAAAATAAGCCTTAAAAGTTAACAGCGGCGCAACAGCGCATTCATATACATGTTTTCGATGCAGAGTGCAAATGCCTGTGCATTTATTTGACTGTCTAAACCTGAAGCTGACTGTCTCCCCTCTTTCCCCTCTGCTCCGGAGCGCACCACGCCCACTTTTGCAGCATTTTTCAAAACTGTGGTGAGAACTTACCAGTGCTGAAATAGGGGGGTTTCATGACCCTTTAAAAATATCTTAATTTGGGTTTCAAAATTGAAAAAAAATGTCTTGACTTAGGAACAACACGGTGAGTAAATGACAGTTTTCTAGTCAATTTTGGGGTGAACTAACCCTTTGACACTTCAAGGTGTGAAGCACCAGTGCTGCTTGCATCAAAAGCAAGATTCACTGGTTCAACAACTACTAGCATATAGACTTCAATGTTATTTGTATATCATATCTTGCCTGGAGTTCGAATCGGCCACCTCCAGATTTCCAAATTGACCCCTGGGTGTGTTTGAATATGCACTGTACAAGAGCCAACACAAACACAAACATGCTCACAATCACAGGCTTTTTACCTTCTGTTTGGTTCTGGGAAAAGTCTGAGGTGTGGATGTGGTGATGTTTTTATTCTTGGGTGTTGTTCCTGCTTCCCCTTTCCCCTTTTTGCTCTGTGTTCCTGCGATCAGAGGAGAGAACCGAAAAACAAAACATGAGTGGTTTACAATGGTGCTGAAGGCTAAACGCTTTAGAAGAATGATGACAAATGTCAACAGTTTTACACTGGTGGCAGTGTGACACCGTGCCCTAACCAGAAACAACCAGATGGAACAAATGATCTCTCCTCCAATCTGATCCGAGTGTGTTGACTAAACCTGCCACAAGCAATATGACATTTGTTTGGATGGGTGGCTTTTATGGCTCCGTTCCGAAATTTACAGAGCATCCTACATGGACAGCATTTCAATTCACCATAAGTGTGATACTAATTCGTATACAAGACTGCAGACAAAAACAGAAGAATGCTAAATGCAATTAATACCAAAGCAGTGTTGATAAAAATTGACCACATTTACATTTTAATGTTTTTGTTAGTCAGCTGGACCCAGTGGATACAACTTCCTGCTGCATGGCTCATTCAAAACAGGGCAAGAAAACAACTTTGGAGCTTCTCAATTGTTTATCTATGTAAACATGCACTAAAATATGTGTATGACAGCTGCACTCACATTTTCAGAACGCCATGTCAAGTTAAACAGCGACGTATGTATAGTGTATGTTTAATATATACACACACACATACATACACACACAGGGTTTGTACAGATACTGTAAAATAAAATCCCAGGACTTAAGGACTTTTTTTTTTTTTTTTTAAGAGGTTAAGGTTAGAGGTTTTCAATTTATGGATATATGGTTTGATTTCTACCGTTTAAGAAAAAATAAGAAAAAAAAAAATCTGATCTGAATCAGAAGATTCACAATCCATGATCCGAAGTCCCGATCTGAATAATGATTCACAAACCATCATTTTGGATTAAGACCCGGAGCTCAAACGTGAATCATTCAATTCGCGGAATGATTCAGGAACCCACTCCGAAGTTCCAATCTGAATCAAATGAGTCGCAGTACGTGAAATTCCGATCCAAATTATTTGCGATATGCGACTTGAGGTCACAATACGAATAATAACTGAATAAGTCCCGATTTTAATAATAATGATTCATGAACCACCAATTCAGATCAGGACTCGGAGTACTGAATCATTCAATTCGGGGAACGATTCAAGAATCCGTTCCGAAGTCCCGATCTGAATCAAATGATTTGTGATACGCGGCTTGAGATTCCAATTTAAATTGTGTATCGTGAATCAGTTCCACTTCCAATCTAAATCTGATGATGCGTCAACCCACTCCAAAGCCCTGATCTAATTCAAATGATTTGCGATACGCAATCTGAAGGCCTGATCTGAATCAAATAATTCACAAAAAAAAAAAGTTTTGATCTAAATCAAATGATTGAGGTTCTGATTTAAGTCAGCTGATTCATGATACAATCTAATGTTCCAATCTAAAGCAAAAGATTCACGTTAAGCAATTTGAAGGCCAGATCTGAATAAAATCATCCCCAGTGAAGACCTCATCAGCATTGGCACAGGACCACGGGAACCAGATGAGTCCTCTGGGTCTGGCCAGAGTAGAACTGGCCCCCGACTGAGCTTGGTTTCTCCCAAGGTATTTTTCTCCATTCTGTCACCGATGGAGTTTTGGTTCCTTGCCGCTGTCGCCTATGGCTTGCTTAGTTGGGGGCACTTATTTTTCAGACGATATTGTATACTATTTGAACTGAACTGAGCAGGATGATGACATCATTGAATTCAATGATGAACTGCCTTTAACTGAAAATTGAGTGTTTACTATTGCCCTTTTGCATTATTGATGCACTATTTCCTATTTAACACTGCACAGCCGCTTTGTCACAATTCTGTAATGTTAAAAGTGGTATATAAGATTGCCAATACGCAGAGTCCCAATCTAAATCAAATGATTCACAATATGCAAAGTTCTGATCTAAAGCAAAAGATCTGCTATATGCGATTTGAAGGACGATCTAAATTAAATTTGTGATACGCGAAATTTCCTTCTAAATCTAATTATTCGTGATATGCAACTTGAGGTTCTGATTTAAATCTATTTCGCGATACGCAAAGTTCCGATCTAAAGCAAAAGATTTGTGAGCTGAACTGAACCGAATTGAATAATTCAAGTATCCACTCCGAAGTTCCAATCTGAATCAAATGATTCGTGAAATGCGACTTGAGATTCTGATTTAAAAACCAACTGATTCACAATACATAGTTCCAACCTAAATCAAATGATTTGGGATATGCGAATTGAGGTTCTAATTTAAACCAACTGATTCGTGATACGCAAAGGACAGATCTGAAGCAAAAGATTTGTGAACCCGCTCCAAAGTTCCGATCCAAATCAAATGATGCACGATACATGGTTTGAAGGACCAAAATATAAAAAAAGATTTGTGATACGCAACCCGATTTGAGCACTTCAAAACA
>JAHKKF010532905.1:0-18360 GCA_019740295.1 Labeo calbasu
TCCTCTCAAGCAGCCACGCCTCCCATTACCATAAAACCCAGAGTAGGATTTGAACAACATTTTGCAATCAAACATTACAACTAATCAAATAAGACAAACCTCATAGCTCAACTACTCACCAACGCAGCGACAAACGAGTGGAAATAAAATCCTGCTGAAGGCGTTGGCGTCATTAACCAATGATATAATTTGTGGGCGGGGCGACACATGTAGCCCTGCCCCACATGCAGCTCCACCCCGTTTTGCAGGCTGCAGCCAGGACCTTCTCGTTTACTTTAGCCGCATTTAGCGGCGTTTAGCTGCTAAACTTGCTAACTAGCACATTATAAGGAAAGGCGATCGCAAAGATTCATAAAAAACCCCTTACACTCACTTCTGCTTTAAGTGAAGCTGGACGAATGATTTGCGTGAACATAGACGCACTTATGTAGATCGGGAGGCGCATTTCCTTCACAAACAAACTGAATCCACTGCATCTTCAGCGGCTCAGATGTTGGGAGTAAATGACGACCACTACTTTCAGTATTACATCCAGCAACACAACACCTCAATCGCTCAATTCTAGTCTGCTCCGGCATCAAAACATGGAGGTTGGACTGTTACAACTGATCGGAGGTAAGTTGCTCATGTCAATCAACTATCGTGGGAGCGGCCTCTGTCGGTGTGACGCAACAGCGACAGGCATCTGAGAACGGCTTGATTTGAAAATTATTTTTAAATTATTTTTACAGATTTATTAAAAACCACTGCATGGATTTTTATCATTATAGGGTAGATTTGTACATACACTGCCAACACACATTAATGTTCAAACAGCATGTAAAAGTGAACTTAGCATCCGATGACCCCTTTAAAAAAGGAGGGGTGAAAACTTTTTGAATTTGAATATCAGGGTAATTATAACTTATTTTGTCTTCTGGGGAACATGTAAGTATCTTCTGTAGCTTCTAAAGGGCAGTACTAAATGAAAAAAATTCGATATTTAGGCAAATTAAGAAAAATGTACACATCTTCATTCTGTTCAAAAGTTTTCGACCCCGGCTCTTACTGCATTGTTCCTTCTGGAGCATCAGTGAGTGTTTGAACCTTCTGTAATAGTTGTATATGAGTCCCTCAGTTGTCCTTAGTGTGAAAAGATGGATCTCAAAATCATACAGTCATTGTTGGAAAGGGTTCAAATGCACAAAAATGCTGAAAAAGCAAAGAATTTGTGAGACCTGAATGATGTTTCTGAAGAACAGCGAGCAGTTTAACTGTTTGGGACAACCAAGGGACTTATAAACAACTATCACTAAAAAAAAACACACAGTTGTGGATCATTTTGAATGGGGTTGCTTTTATTAATTCAACTATTATTTTCTCTTGTGGAATATATCTTTGTCTTTTATGTGAAATATATTATTTGGGTCAGTACTAAATAAAAAATAACATGTGTTTTGTATGATCCCTCTTATTTTATTAAAATAATGAACACTTTGCAAATTCTGCAAGGTGTATGCAAACTTTTGATGTGTTTGGAAAGGAAAAAGAAAAGGGAGAGGATGTGACGTGAGGCCAAGTATGGTAACCCATACTCGGAATTTGTGCTCTGCATTTAACCCATACAAGTGCACACACACACAGTAGTGAGTAGTGTTGTTTACTCTCCATTCTGTCTCATTGCTCTGTTCTGTTCTGTTGATATTTCCTTACCTGCCATAGTGCTAATGCCAGACCCCAGGAGGGCATAGACGGCCAGAATGGGTGAGAAGAGGAAAACACCACCCAGGATAAGCAGAGATGGGCCTAGAGTCCCACATGCAAAGATCTGCCCTACGCCCAACACCACCCCCTGCAGGAGCTGATGGGAACAGCAAACACACCTGCAGATGAGTCCTGTAAACATTACATTACTGATTTCTTCTCCAAAAGTAGCGATACCATCCTATTTACAAAAGATATTATTTTAGTTAATAAAAAAATCATACTCTGACCTTTTGAATTGTAGTTTATCTTTTTTCTATGTAAATTAGTTTATCTTAAAGACCCTATAAAATGTTTTTCTTTTCTGCTTTGATGTATTTTCTACTGAAACAGGAAAGTGACTACATTTCTATTTTTATAGCCATTTTTAATTATCTTAAATTATGTTGAAAGCTGTTTTGTCAACGTATAACATATAGATGAAAATCTCATACATTTATTCTGATAGTACGCCCATATTATTCCTGTTACAATGCTGTGCATGAATCATTTGCTGACTCAAGCTTGATATAATATGATCTAATTTTAAAAGCCAATTTTAATGGCCTTTTCACTCTGCTGCTTTCACGTTGAATATTCATGGCAGTGAGAGATAAAAACAGATACAATATAAATATAAAATTATTTCCATGATCTCTTTCAGCCCCATGCACCCGTCATTACCGGATCAAGCTGTCTCCATGGAGACGTGGTAAAAGCACAGATACTATTTAGTGCATAAATATGTTAGCTATAAACAGCCCATAATAGTCAGTTGCTATACTGTGTCAAAGAAAGCGGATCAGCCCGAAGCATCCTAATGTCATCAGACCAGAGTAATGCAATAAATACGATCATCATCGTAACATAAAACATCTAAACACACACACACGTCTCAGGAGAGATGCAAAATGGAAGGATGATGAAGATAGATGGAGAAAGGAATAGACCGCAGTGTGCAGATAAAGGAGGTTAAAGAGGCAAAACAGGAAGACGACAAATAAAAAAGTCTGCGAGGCAGAGCGAGAGGGACAATACAATAAAACCTAATCAATAAGATGACAGGATAGATATTTTTAAGAGCATGAATGGCAAATAATTTGAGTTGCCTTTTCATATCACTCGGTCCTTCTGTTCTCTTTCATTCTCATCATTTGTTGCTGCCGTTTCTTTTTCATCCTCTCACCTGTGGAACGTGGAGTTGGGTGAGATTGTTGCTCGCTGGCGCCCCTGGTGGCTGGGCAGGATAGTTTGGAAAATAGGGGTTAGAAGTGCCAGTACAGGCCAGATACAGCACGATGACTGTGTTAAATGGGAAGACGCTCACTGGTAAATCCCAGTGAACCAGAACCGGAGCCAAACTGCTGGAAAGAAAAGTCCTGTGACAGGAGAGAAAAGGGTTGTTTGGGTTTGGAATGGTCAGTAAATATTTATGTTTATATATGTGACACAAATTATGTAAATTGACTTGTATCTTACGTTGCAGCTCCACCAAGACACACAGGCAGCAGAAGCCACCAGTACCAATCTCCAGCAGAGCTGAACACTCCCATCAGCAGAGCCACCAGCATTCCATTAAAACCATGGAGGCCAGTGGATATCTCCTCACTGCATACAGACACACATGCAGGTTAGGATCACATGTGAGATTGGAATCAGCACGTGCTCTTCTTCTAGCCATGTCTGGCATGTGCTTAGGTAAAATGTGTCTTTCAACACACCAGGGGAATTCTTAGAAGCAGAAAGAGCTGTGTTTTCTGTGTGCATGACAGTGTTTTCTTTGTGTGTGTATCTGTATGAGAATTCAGAGAATTGTTAATAAACGCATTATACTTGTTAGAAATGTATTGCTTAAAAATGTTTCAAAGACTGTGAACTTTGTAGTACTGAGTTGTGGAGTTAGACCGTTTAACTGTTTTTCTCCGTTTTTGTGTTCAGGATTTTTTGGCTAGGCCTGAAATCATGTCTCGATGAATTACTGGAGCCACTGAGGCTTAAAAGGGAAGTTCACTTCCAGAGCAAAAATGTACAGATAATTCACCCACTTCCTTGTCATCCAAGATGTTTATGTCTTTCTTTCTTCAGTCGTAAAGAAATTATGGTTTTTGAGGAAAAAAATACTACATAGTGGACTTCTATGGTGGCCATGAGTTCGAATTTACAAAACGCAGTTTAAATGCATCTTCACAGGGCTCTAAACAATCCCAGCCCAGGGTCTTATCTAGCAAAACAAATGGTTATTTTCTTAAAAAATGTACAGTTTATATACTTTTTACCCTCAAATGCTTGTCCTGTCTATCTCTGCGTGAACTGTGTACTCCGGTTCAAGACAGTTAGGGTATATAGAAAAACTTGCTGTTTTAACCTTTTTTTCTGAGGGGTGTTTGACCCTCCTTGCATGTTCACTTTGTGAACACTGGTCCTGTACTTCTGCAGCGATGTAGAACGATTTAGAAGTTGGAGCAGAAAATGAGATGGGAGTTTTTCGACACACCCTAAGTGTCTTGAACCGGACGCATGCGCATCGCAGAGCTAGACAAGATGAGCATTTGTGGTTAAAAAATGTATAAATATTAATTTGTTTAAGAAAATTACAGATTGTTTCGCTAGATAAGACCCTTCTTCCTCGGCTGGGATCGTTTAGAGCCCTTTGAAGCTGCATTTAAACTGCATTTTGGACGTTCGTGGGCGCCATCGAAGTCCACTATATGGAGAAAATTCCTGAAATGTTTTTTTAAAAAAAACATTATTTTTTATGACTGAAGAAAGAAAGACATGAACATCTTGGATGACAAGAGGGTGAGTAAATTATCTATACATTTTTGTTCTGGAAGTGAACTAATCCGCTATAGGGAAATAATGAGAAGAATAACAATGTGCAAGAATAACAATGGTACAGCTGTTTGCACTGCAAACCAGTGTGTTCATAATTAAGATAATATATTAAAATAATATGGTAAGACACACCAATTTGCAGTATCAAGCAGCAAAACAAACTGTTTTGTACAGCTAGAAATAGCTGGACATGGATGAGACCGGATGCCAGACCCATAAAATCTGTGAATCAATAACAGTGCGGCAATGTAGTCTGATTCCTGAATGAATGACTCTTATGAGGCATTTCTTTTTATCCGTAACAAATGACGTCTGATTTCATCACAAATGACTCTATTGAGGTGGTTCTGTGTAGCGAATCAGTACCTTAGAGTGCGTTAATTTACTCTAAATAGCCAACAAATTGTTCTAATGAGCCAGTACTTTTTGTTTATCAAGAACAAACAGTGGTACCAATGAAATCTGATTCAGTCCGATTCCTGCACAAATGACTTTCATGGTTCTTTTTTTATCATGAACAACGAGATTGACCTAAGAAAATGGCTGTTATGAAACAATTATGTTTAATGAATCAATAACATTCAATTACGAGAATTAACTGTGTATTCTAATTCCCGAAGGTATGATTCTTATGAGCCGGGTCTTTTTGTTTATCAGCAGCAAACAGCGCAACAAGTCCAATTCTTGAACAAATGATTCTTATGAGTCAGTTCTTTTTAGGGAATCAAAAAAGCACAGCACAATCAGTGAAGTCCGATTTCCGACCAGTTATTTTTAGAGCATCAACAACATTAAACCCTGTAACAATGTAACCCTGACTTGTATCGTTTTAGAACTGTATTAAAATGATTTTTTGTTTGCTATATCTTGTTAAAATAAACTCATCATCAGTTGACAACAGTCTGTTGTCACACCACTGTTTGTCTAGATTGCAGCTGTAAAAGCAGTTTGAGCCTCTGAGGTTTGTTTTTGTAGATTTGCATCTGTTTATTCTTGTAATTGCTTGTGCACTTTGTACATAATATACATAACAATTCATGTTTGTTTTTGCTGTAAGCAGGTTTTTTGTTCATGATTGGATACCTGAGTATACATTTATTTGTGCATGTTTTGGTCTATGCATATGCTTTTGTGCATGTGTGGGGGTGTAGTTCCTCACCAGTCCTGTCCCAGGATTATAGCTGTGAAGGTGGAGGCCAAAAGGCCGAGCATCCCCAGCAGAGCCTGCCAGGGGCTCTCCAGCAGCAGTGCTGCCAAAATCAGAGCTCCACTCAGGGGGTTATTTAGTAGAATCACACGTGAGATCCCACGCAAACAGCACTCAGCCAGCTGCAGCGGGAAGAATGTATCTGGGAGAGAGAACGTAGAGGAAAAGGGAAAGAGAGATAAACATAATTTACCAAAAATGAAAATGTTGTTGTTGTTTTAAAATTTACACTCGTAGAAATAAAGGTGCTTCACAATGCGAAGAACCTTTTTTGTCTAAATGGTTCCATATAGAATCTTTAACATCTGAAGAACCTTTCTGTTTTCACAATTTCTTCAGATAAAGAGATAAAAAGATAAGAAAGAGATGGTTCTTTGTGGAACCAAAAATGTTTTTTCTATGGCATCGCTGTGAAGAACGTTTTAAAGCATATTTATTTTTAAAAGTGAATATACTTTTCTTTATTCTGCAGAATACAAAAGATGGTTAGCAGAATCTGTTAATAGCAGATATTATTGTTCTCTTCAAAAAAATGGGGATGGGAACTAAGGGCTGTCAATCTCCAAAAAAAAGAAAGCATAATTAAAACCTCATAATATGAGACAATTTATATACTATATTCAACATGTTCTGGCCTTATGTGAAACATTTTGTCTAAAATTTTTGCGTTGACAACCGTGGTCACCATTAACTTTCATTGTATTTCATTTCATCATTTTTGCTTTAATATAGCTGTGCATGAGATTCACAGATATCCATGTGCTCGCACATCCCTCTGAATCATACATCAATACTTTTCATGTTACAATGTAATATAATACGCAAAAATCAATAGTCCTTTTAACTAACACACATGGTGTACCTGAATGTACACCTCATCAATACAAATAAAATGTGTGCATCTATTAAGCATTTATACTTTAGCACTTATTTTTGAAAACTGTTATGTAGAAGATGCTTAGTTTTAGTCATTTTATCATGCATTTCATGTTCTGTAAAAACAATATTTTGTGTAGTCTTTTTCATTCTAATACAAGTTCCTGACTTCAACAGTACAAGTACATTTCATTAGTATGACCTGAATGTTCTGTACTGTAGTGTAGTCATCTCTTACCCTGCATGTGAGTATGTAATTGTTGCATTTCTCCAGTGCAGTACAGCAGGGCACTGACGACACGCTGTTTTAGGCCTCCGGGCTGCTGTGTTGTGGTTTTTTCCAAAATCCACATGTTGCCAATCGAAGAGAATTTCAGACTGAACTCTGACTAATCCGGACTTCCGCTTACTTAATGTCCTCTCCCCCTTTTTCTTACCCTTTCTCCAGTCTTTTTCTTCTAGACATCCTGTGTTCTGTACTCTCTCACTTCACTTGTTCTCTCTTCACATGTGAAGGTTAATGTTACATATTATTTAACTCATGTATTGTAACACATTTGCCTTGACTAAGCAGAGAGGGACAAAGGTCATTTGTAGCATCTCTTAATCATTCATGTTTCTGTTACCCTTGTGTTTTTGGGCACTTGTTATAATATTTGTTCAGTTTTGGGAGCAATTGCTGCATAAAAGAACATATTGGTGTTTCTGCCTTATGTTTTTTAATTCATCACTTCAAACTATTTTTTTCCTTTTTATTCAAATGTGATTGCTTATAAAGTCCCTTCTTTTTAAAATCTAAAAACGAATGTAATACACAACACAGTCCCTCTTTAAACATGAATAGACGTTAAAAAGTAAATGAACAGAAACAGAACTTCATTCATGCGCATTGTGCAACAAGAGTATCATTTGTGAACCCAAACGGCACCTGCAGTTGCATTATGTAATCAGCAGTCATTGCTGAAAGGGGGACCCACAGTTCAGTCTTGGCACGTCTGTTACATAATAAAAGAGTGTTGCTGGAACAAAAAGAGATTTACTTTCAACTTACAAGGGGCCAGCGAGTGAGCAATTTGTAGTTTAAATGAGTCTGTCAACAAATGACGTCAACTTGTTTCCGTGTGGAGCTCTAAAGAGATAGATAGATAGATAGATAGATAGAAAAAACTCCATCCATCACTCATTTTCCATTTCTTGTTATTTTTTTCACTCAACTATTTCTCCAGTGTTCAATCAAAGGTTGAATTATTGACTGCAGTCATGCTGAATTACTGAGTGCAAGCAGAAACCAGACAGAAATACAAAGACACCCACACAAGCACAGAGAGGGAAAGCATAGAGGTAATTGTCCAGCCTCTCCATACCGATGCTGTTTATGGGATATTTGTGAATAGCATAAAAATACCCACCGTGGCCTTGACGGTCAAAGTCTGTCTGAACGACCAATATAAAGTAGGTGTGTTAGTGACATGTGTAAGTATCTGAATTATATAATTTCTCCCGAAAAGCTTTCATTCCTGTGTATGTAATATAAAAGAAGCAGATAAAATGTGGTGGTTTGGGCAGAGTTATTTTGCAGTCTCACGCTCGTCCCTGTTCACTTTTTTTAAACTGCTGTCATCAATTTTTCACTAAGCGTATCTGTTTGTGTGTGTGGGTTGAGGCAGCCCAGAAGCAAACGCCCTTCCATTGATTGATAGTCACCCTGACTCAAAGTCTCTGAGGTTCTGACTGATGAAGAGATGGATGGAGTGAGAGAAATCAGAGCATGATGTGTTGAGTAGGAAATGCTAGAGAAAACAAGCAAGAAATGTGTACTTGGTTTGTTTTGAGGTTAGTATACATTTTGCACATGCTAACGATGGGTTAATATAAATTATAGATTCTGTGTGTATGTCTAGGTGTTTGTAAGGTCTTTGTGATTGACACAGAGGACACTGTGATCTTGCGATCTGAGTGACATTCTCCTTGCGTGGACAGAACTGGTCGATGTTCGCTCATTTACAATGTCTCAGGCACACACACAGAGGCTCTAATTAAGGATGCACAGACTGTCTGGCCAGTTGTAGATCGTTAGCCCCGCATGTGCTGGAGTCAGAACACAATTATCTGGCTGTGTAGTGCAGTGGCCTCGTGATCTGTGCTCCAATTCACCCCACCCACAGAGCTTAGATCTGGGTAAAGCTGCCCTGGGAGGCCTCAGTGAAGCTGTATGTGTTATTTTCTTAAAGGGACAGTTCATCCAAAAATGAAAATTGTGTTATTTTTCTCATCCTCGTGTCGTTCCATGTGTTGACTTTCTTGACTTTCTGTGTGTATGACTTTGTTTCTTCTGTGGAACATAAAAGGTGTTTTTGATAGGGTGTGTGTTTTTTGTTTTTATTCCATACATTAAAAGCCAATGATAGAGTTATTTTGGACCCCACTGACTTTCATTTGTGTTCTGCAGAAGAAAAAAAAGTCATTTAGGTTTGCAACAACATGAGAGTGAGTAAATGACAACAGAAAAATAATTATTCTATAATAACTATAACTATTCTATTAATTGCACTGTTTTTAACTTATAGGGTACAATGGGGCTAAAGGCACACCCTAAGAAAACATGCTTTTCACTGCGCAAGTGTATGATTGCAAAAAAAATATACGTTTTTATTGAAAAATTATGGAGCAACAGATTTTGTGTGAAAACAAATCATACAAGTCGTTTATTTTGTTTAAAAATCTTATAAATGTATGAGGTGGCAAGGGGGGCCTTTTACCCCACACACGGGGTAAAGGCTTACAGTATTGATACAATTACTTTAGCTGAAATAATATTTTTTTATTAATGTCTAAGTTAATACTTGTTTAAAACAATCACTTTAACAAAGTTTGTACATTTTTCTGCTTATTTTGATAAATAAATGAATTAATTTTTGTTCAGTAAGTATAATGTCATTAAAATGTATTAATATAAAACATATTTTAAAATACAGAAACAAAATCATGTTTAAATGTAAAGATTCTGAAAGCATTGATTTACAGAAGTAACAACAAATTATATTTTATCTAACATCTGAATCTAACAATTTCATGTCAACAAATGGAAAAGTCAGCCTTCTATTAACTATCATGTTTATTATTGTGCCTTTTTGCCACAATAGCAGGAGTACTTTTTACCCCAAATACCATACTTTTACATATTCTTTCATTACTTAAAAACTGCTGTTTTACTGCTGAGACCTTTGTCTTAAGATATATTGAACAATTTTAACAATTCTCATTTCCTACTTAAGTCTACAACATGTTGAGAATGTTGAGTTTAGATGGGGTAAAATGGCTGACATGGATTTTGTTGAGACGGTAGCTGTGCTTTATGTGCTATGGAAGGCTGAAAAACGGCATAGACTCGTTCAGTGCCGTGTCTGGGTCCATCAGATCAGCCCATCAATATGTATATAGCTCAAATTGAGTAAAGAGCGTTTTTTACAATGTACCAGATTGTCCGACCTCCTCACTCACTTTCTTCCAAGCAAGATCCTTTTTGTTCCTGTTTCTATAAAAGTACGAAGATGTATTGTACAGCTCAGGTATCTACATACAGCGACGATGATTTTGTCCTCCATTCTTGTTTCGGATTTCTGCCTCCGCTCGCTACATCGTAATCACATCACTACTAGAGCAAGATCCTGATTGGTTAACGCGGTGCGAATATTCGCCAAAGTTCAGATTTTTCAACTTGCGCGAATCACGCGTTACCCGCGCCAAACGCTCAATTTTGCATTGAATTTTGCATAATAGGTGCCCTTTAAAGGCCAACTATACAATCTAATCTAAGGATTTCCAAACTTAATTAAAACATAATTTTAATAAATATTTATTTTAATTTTTATATTCAATTAGTTCTTTGCTTTCCATTAATTCACAAACCCGTTTGGAAAAACTTGATCCATTCTAAATGATTTTCTGTAGTGTTGTGGAGTGTTTTGGATTTATTAATAAGGAGAAGCACACTGATGCATTAAACATCTCTCTATATGAGACATATTGTTCATCCCTCTATATGTGTTTGTGTATGCTTGTATAGAGGAGTGTAGGTGGTGTTGGTGAGCTGGAAAACGCTAAGCAGTTGCCATGTTTTATAAGACTGCTGCTTTTTAGCATATACATGTGCACATCCACACACACATACACACACACTATTCCTCAATGTCACTGATTGAATAAGCAACACACCTTAAAGGTTACACTGACAAACCCAGATAAATGACATTGAGAGCTGTAAGAGTCTGGTTATGTTTTATGGAAACGGTTAAGCAAATGTTCTTTTGCATTGTGTGCTTCTCTGAGACACTTTTAATATTCCTTTTCCAAAAATCAGTGTGCTTGTTACGTATATCTGTACTCAATTTATATAATCCCACATGGAAAGGTTATATATTTCTATATGATATAGGCTACTATATCAATTTCTTATGATGTACTTGCAGTTTGTTTCTGCAGGGTAAATTATTTATAAATTATTTATTAGTTCAACAACATGACTTTGACTCTTTTTTTTTGTACTAAATTTTTACAAAGTTTTAATATGGAAGGCAGATTCTAGACCAGTTTTTTGAGTTATTTGAATTTGGCAATTTAGCTCCACCACCACTCTTTGTGTCCTTTTAAAGGTCAGTCTTGCTAGAAGCAGCAAGCACAAATTAGGTTCCACAAAGTACAAGGAGGAGATAAAGGAGAGAGGTTGGGCTGGCCCGATTAGATCTGAGGCTGATCGATAGAGGATATATGATCTGGTTCAGTTTTCGGCAGCAGAGAGAGACTAATGTTTGCACAGAGAGAGAGCATGAATGTGTGTGTGTGTGTGTGTGAGAGAGAGAGAGAGAGTGTAGTTAAAGAATGTATGCCACAGCCACTGAGCTGACTAATGGCTGTTCATAGCAAGTCTTCAGTTGACCACAGGGAATAGATGAGTTTAGGAGGAGAGAGCGGAAATGAGATATGGATATGGATAGAATGAGAGTGAGACAGTGTGAGAGGACATAAATTGTTCTGAGAAAACAGTTTAAACCCTGCTGAACTTTCCTGCATCCCCCAATCTCTCTTTACCTACTTTTCTTCACAGGACTGTTATAAATGAAGACAGTTTCTCTTAGTCTTAACCTCAGACAACACATCCTTGGACTGACTGCAGTGGATTCACTGGTCATTTGATTGACACATAAGCAGCTTCAGGGAGTCCGAGTGCAAAGACTGGTATCGTGAAATCATTATTCTAGATTTACATGTCCCTAAATGTCACATAAAAACAAAACAAATGAAATTTAGATTAGATGAAATCTCAGATTTCTTTCATGTGTAAAAGACTGCAAGGTGGACCAAACTATTATGGTGTGTGCACACCAAAAGCAAATTTAAAGTCCCCATGAAATAAAAATGAAAGTTTTTTGGCTTTTAGTACGAATATGGTAGCCTTAAGGTTATCTGTATGGTTGTGTGTTTCAAACCAATGGCAAAATTCATGTTTAGAAGATATAAGCATTCAAAACTTACCGCCTCTAACTTCCGCCAATATGAATCAACGATTTTGATGACATCACCCTGCACTTCAGCTTCTTATCAAACTTTTTGTCCAATCAAATGCTCTCTAGAATCCGAAACGTCCCGCCCCCTACACACTGAACCTGCAGCTGAAATCGGTCAGTTGTTCACAGAAATTGTATTTTCTGTACGGTAAATGGCATGTAGTGCACTATATAGGGGATAGGGAACGATTCAGACAGTGTAAATATGCTTACCGTTGGGACATGGTTCCGCATGTCACACAGTCTGCTCCCGTCCAGAGACACGATAACATGGAGTGGAACATATCCCGGACCTTTAAATTTCACTCGGAATCAATGCACTCCAGTGGACCTTTAATTATTTGTGTGAATAGATTACATATGAAGTTAATGCAAAGACACAAACAGACACAGATTCGGACTGGGTGATGCAAATTGGGCAACGAGGTTGAAACGAACTTCGAACCTCTGTGCAAAATTTCATTTTCAACCACTGAAAAATTTCATTTCGAACAGAAAGTTCACGTGATGCGTTGTCACGCAAGCCATCTTATCTGAAGAACTTATTTGACACGTTTGCTTGTATCAGGAAATGGATTAAAGCATTATGCGATTATTTTATTAGGCAGCATTAGACAATTATTACTCATTCACCTTTTTCTTCCCATATGAATACATTTTATGGGTCTGGCTTCAAGCCTCATCCACGTCCAGCTATTTTTAGCTGTCCAAAAGAGCTTGTTTTGCTGCTTGATATTGCAAATTGGTGTGTCTGACCATATTATTTTAATGTACTGATTATGAGCACGGTGGTTTTTAGTGCAAACAGTTTTACTGTTTACTGCATGTTGTTATTCTTCTCATTATTTCCCTGTTGTGGATAATGAACCAGATGAACCCATAGTCTTTCTTCTGCATTGAAGAAAAAGGTGAATAAGGTGGTTTTGCTCTCTGAGACTTAGGGAAACACATTCTTAAACTAGAGTTTAATAATAATCTGATAAAAAAATGTTCATCCATTAAAAGCTTTGAGAGAATTTGGGTGTGTGTGGGTGTAGTATCTCCCTTAATTCAGTCATGCAGAAGAGGGGCATCTGCCATGACTCACACTGCTAGTTCTTCTGGGCAACGGGACAACTTCTCACAGATGTAGATGTGGCTGTGCTTCTCACAGAACGGGTTGGGAACCCAGAACACTTCTTATACCAGAAGCTAATTGACACTTTGCAGGGAGTTTGATTGACAGGCGATCTGACCAGTCATATCACTGAATCTGCCATTTTGTCCAACAAACAAACCAGACAGGAGAGTAGATTCCTCAGTGGATTTAAATTTGAAAAATGGTGTGTATTGATGATGGCTTTTCTACAGCTGAAATAAAATACCTTCTAATGTCAGTCATGTTTATTTTATGCTTTAACTAGTAAATATGAAAAGATGATCAGTTCATGTGCCACCACAATACAGTATTTATTGTTTAAATTTCTTAAAAAATGACAAAACTTGAAAGCTGAGACTTTGTTTCATACAAGATGTAACCTGCTCTGTTTTGTCTGTCAGTGCATCGTCAGTTTCCTCTTTGCTTCGTGATGTATTTTTGACTTTTATTATTTTTCACTTTGGAGTGAAAACAATCATGGCCGCTATAATATAGTGTCATTCCAAACTGAAGTGCTCAAAACTAGCCATTTGAAGGGCCCTTTGGAATGAAGGATTTTAAAGGGATCAACTGATGGACAAATCGGGCCCCCATGACCATTTGTGCAGATTCTTTGCATGATGACGGCACCTCTGTATGGGCACAGGATGATGACGCAGAAGGGCACTTCAAGAAACACTTGGTTGGTCCCCTACACCCTTAAACCCTTCGAAGCTCTCACTCCAGAGGGTAAACACTTTGAAGGGATTAGGGCATAGGAAATGGAACACAGGGAGTGCTCAGTAGACCAATTCAGTGTTTGCAAACAGTGATGACAGTTTTTGTATGGGCGGAGCCTATATAAATTTGCATTTGCGAGAAAAAAGTCAAATTTGTGAGATGAAATAGGTAAATATAAAATGTTGTGGTTTAAATAATATTTCATGCTGTAACAGTAGGGCTAATGTAATATGTCCTTATGAATGCATAGATGAATATTATGTAGACGTATTGTTTAAATCAAATTTATGCTTTAAAAGTAGAGTAATCATGTCGGCACCTTGTGGTTAGTGCGCTGACATGTAGCACAACTGTGCTTGTGGCGACCCGAGTTTGATTCCTGTCTCAAGGTCCTTTGCTGATCCCACCCCACTCTCTCCACCCAATACTTTCCTGTCGGCTCTCTACTGTCCTATTTAATAAAAAAAGCCATAAAAGCCCCCCTCCCAAAAAAATATATATATGAAAAGTAGAGCAGGTTTCATCCATTAGTCTGCCATTTAAACGTCTGTATTTAGCTTCAAATAGTATTCTATAAAAATTCTGACATCCAAAGTCACAACAATAGTGGAGTTTTAACAGTTTTACTCCACTTGTTACCAGTGTTTTTCTGCCACCACAGCTGCTAGTGATGTAACTGTGATGTCCACTGTAAAAAACAAAAAACACAATTTGTTGAGTCATCTTAAACTAATTTATTACCCTGCTGCCTTAAAATTTTAAGTTCAGTCAATGCAAATAAGTTTATTCAACTTGAAATATTAAGTTGTACTAAGTGACAACTTAGATATATGTGTTTGTTGACGAATCAAGTCAAGTGAATCAAGTTTGGTCCAAATTGTCAACCAAATCCAGTAAGTTGAAAAAAATGTAGTGAAAAAATAAACATGTTAACACATTTTTCGTTTGTTTAGCAATGTTGTTTAATATATAGTTCTTAAATGTTCTAAAAGAATCATTAATAGAACTAGTACGGAACCAGATCCAGGGCTGGAATCATTCTCTATGATCCCAACTCACAGATCAGTTACAAAACACATGGCAGATCAGCTTTGGAGGGCAGCCTGGGGTTTAGAGTGTTTATGCGAATGGAGAGGAAGCAAATAATCCCAGGGTGAGTCTTGTTGATTTGCCCTCTCACTCTCTGTTTCTTCATCCTCTCATTTTTCTAGTGACTGGTAATGTGTTTTCCTCGGAAGCGTTGCTGCCTGGTATTCAAATCACACACTATCATTATCGCAGGACTTATTTACCGTTTTATGTGTGTGTGTGCTCAGCTGTTTGTGTGCTGGTGTGCCATCCATCATGTCTCCCAGCGTTTTGTGGGCGCAGCAACAATTTGTCATGTCACACTCCTGCCAGTTTGATTTTGGCCCGCCAGGCACACTCTCTCCCAGTCACGACTGCTCCCTCTTTTTTCACTCCCTCTCTCTATCCATCCACCCTCTCCGTCTCCATAACAACCAAAGGAGTTTAGCCTTGACAGTTTGGTGGAATGGCGTCTTTTCTGAGCCGCATTCGGTAATTCATACTCACACACTGTCTCAAGTGCAACAGCTCTGTCTCGAATTCAGTAAGACTCTCAAGCAAAAGACCTTGTAATACCTCTCCACTTCTCTGCAGGCTATAGACCTGCTTCACAGCACATTCGACACACACACACAGAGCTTATGAAGCATTTTAAATTATATTTGTGCTGAAGTGTTTGATCAGTGAGTGGGATGGGTTCATCTCTGGAAACTGGGTCAGCAGAATTCATTCTTCTCCCACTGAAACATGACACTGTGTGTGTGCATGGTTGCATGTTTGGTTTTGCCAAGATCGTCGAAATTTTAATGTTTCCACCAGGATAGTAAAACCTGAAATCACATACACTGTGTGGAGCAGCCAGCAGTTTACAAGGAGGATCTCTTAATGTACATGATAATTAATATCTTTATGGATATGTAAAAAGCAAGAAAGATTTGTGTGTTATTAGATTTAGGGGATGTACAATAGTCATTCTTACATCTAGGCTACAGCTATTAGTTTGGATGTCATCTAGCCGAAAGCTAGAAGGATTCATCCTTTTAGTAGCAGTCAGAGAACCTTATGCAACTGAATTCATAAGCAGACACTCTGTAAAAGGTCTCCAATTAAAGGTGTTATTTATATATTTTTTGGGGTGTGTGCATGTTGGAGAGAAGAATGGGAGCCCTTTAAAAGGTTCTGTGGTTGTTTAATTGTCATTGCCGTTGAAGGTCATGTAGTTTCAGCAGTATGAGTCAGCATACTGCTCCTTCAGTGGCCCATTATGCATCTGGACACATTCACCTTTAATTAAAGACATTCAGACTGAAAATGGCAAATCAGTTTCATTCAGTTTTCATTCATGTTTTTTTTTCATTCATCTAATTTGTCACTTTGACTGTGTCACTTTTCAGTCAACCCATTTTAACCATTTTAAAAGCACTTCAGCTTCCTAAGTAACCCAGCTGCCTTAAAAATTTAAGTTGAATCAACTCAAATATCTAAGTTGCCACTTAGTACAACTTAACATTTCAAGTTGAATAAACATTTTTTGAGTTGACTGAACTTAAAATTTTATGGCAGCCAGGTAACAAATTATTTTAAGTTGACTCAACATATTGATTGCTTAGCTCATGAAACAAAAAATTCCATAAAATTAAAAGTTGTAAGTTTTGCAAATTACATGAGAACCTTAATACACTGCATGCCATTGTAAAGACTGTAAGTCTATTCCTCATACCCTCATCCATGTAAAATTCAATACAGCATCTATTCGAATTAAGGTTTAAAGCTTGACTACAGAACAACTGACTCATAAGAGCTGGTTTAGTGAATCAAGTTTTGTCCAAATCAAATTGTCAACCAAATCCAGTAAGTTGAAAAAAATGTAGTGAAAAAATAAACATGTTAACACATTTTTCGTTTGTTCGTTTGTTTAGCAATGTTGTTTAGCACTTCAGCTTCCTGGACAATATAAAGCTCTAACAGAAAATGCTTACTTAAATGTATACACTATAGAGGATTTCTTGATTGTTTTCTATTTTTTTTGTAAACAAATGGATTATTTAGCCAGTACATTAAAGGTGACCTGTTATGCCTCGTTTTACAATATGTAATATAAGTCTCAGGTGTCCCCAGAATGTGTCTGTTAAGTTTCAGCTCAAAATGCCCCACAGATCATTTATTATATCATTTTGAAAATGCCTATTTTGAGTGGAAGCAGAAACAAGTTTTCGTGCATGTCTCTTTAAATGCAAATGAGCTGCTGCTCCCCGCCCCCATTTTCTAGAATAGGGCTGTATCTTTACAGCTCATACCTCAGATGCTCTGCCAAAAAACATCTGTTTGGTTTTGATTATCATGTCAAGCGTGCTGAAATCATGCGTTTTAAACCGTATTAGTTTAAACTTGTGATATACAGTTTTCTGAGCACACACATCCGAAGCATGCGCACAGAAAGTGGCTGTCAAGCAGCATGTGAGTACTAAACGTCTCTTCTCTTTTTCGTTAGTGCGCTAAAACTGTCAAATACACACAAGTTTATTTTAAAAACACACAGGAGTGATAAAAACAGATGTGTCTGTGAAGGTAAACAGCTGGGAAAGAAATTGCATGTTTATATTAGATCTATGTGGCAGCAGTATAATATACAGTAAATAAATCAATAAATCCACTGTTCTCTTGTCTCCTCTGAGGCTGGGACTCTAAATAGTGTTCTGTGCTTGTCTGTGCAGCCAACGATAGAACAGTTAGCATGCTTTGCTCGAACTTTCATCATAGTGTTAGAACTGGTACACCGCTGTCACTTGTAAAAACACAATGGTGGTGCCGTGGGTGGAAACGTGCAAATTAAGGGGCGGTAATATTATAATCAGATCCTCTTTCTACGGGGGAGGGAAATCTAAGCGGCTTGGTTTTTCACATGCAGAAAGAAAGAAAAGAAAAACATTGAAGAAAAAGGCTTACCAAAACAAAGCTACAGGGTTTCACGTTTTCTGGGTTGGTGGATAGCACTTAAACATGGAAAAGATCAGATTTTCATGATATGTCACCGTTAAATATTTTATTAGTCTCATACATGGTATAATTGACTGAGAGGTCCCCAAAATCATGATTTTGCAAATTAATTTACATAACATTTACATGGCCATTTGATGTTGTGAATACCCTGTGTATTCCATATGAAACACAGTGGATTTTTTTAGAAAGGAAAATTTAAAAGAAAAAGAATAATTGTGAATAATTTACTG